>PVLD010034030.1:0-13070 GCA_004027595.1 Dinomys branickii | reverse complement strand
CCACCCACCCACCCACCCACCCACCCATCCATCCATCCATCCACCCATCCATCCATCCATCTGTCCGTCCGTCCATCCATCCACCCAGCCACCCACACATCTATCCACCCCGCTATCCATCCACCCATCTGTCCGTCTGTACCCCTGGCCCTGACCCCTGAGAGACTGTTTTCTTCTGATTTCCCCAGTGGGCCGTGTGTTCAATGCCTAGTTCCCCACCGACGCTCACAGAGATAAATAAAGTAGATCAATTAATTTAAAACACGCTAAACTCCATCCCACCTTCCGCCACCTGGGGACAGTGAGAGCCAGCATCTGGGGCCAGCTCACTGCGAGTGCAGCCGCAAGGGAAAGGCCGAGCCTCCCAAGCTGTGGTGCCCCTGGCACATAGACTCCCCAGCACGCACGGGACTCAGGGCTGGAACCCGAGGTCCACATAAATTTCTCCCAGGAGGGGACGTGGAGCAGGCCTTTAATCCGTGCCCTCTGGGAGGCTGAGGCAGGAGAGTCCTGGCTGGGAGCCTGGCCCAGGGAATCAGGATGACCCACAGGGCTGTGGTCCCTGTTCAGGAGAGCGGGTACTCACAGACTGGCTTTTGGGGACGCCACCCTGCGGGAGAAGACATGGAAGCAGTTGAAGGGCCTGGGAATGAGTGTTCTGGGATCCCCCCCCCCATCTTCCTGCTCTCCCCTTCCCTGCCTTCCGTTCTCCTGGTGGATCCTGGAGTGCTCATCTTGAGATGGGGGTCTCGCCACATTGCCCAGACTGGGCTTGAACTGGAGATCCTCCTGCCTCAGCCTCCTAGGGAGCTGTGAGCCCAGCCCTGGCAGGGTCCCAGTGGCCCCGTACCTTTCTCCGGATGTCCAGCTCATAGTACAGCGTGCCAGAGTTCTGCTGGAACCTCCGCACCGGTTCATCCCAGCGCACGATGAAGCCTAGGCCGGAGGGGCTGACCGTGATGTTGGCCGGTGGGCTGTATTTCTCTGGATTCAAACCAAGACCGGAGATGGCTAGCATCAGGGCTCAACCACCAACACCGCCAAGACTGCCCGCCGTCCGACAATGACCCCCCACCCACACACTGACTGCCCTTGTGTTTGATTTCTGGGCCAGGGTCTCTCTGTGTGGCCCAGGCTGGCCTTGAACTCATGGAGATCCTCCTGTCTCAGCCTCACGCATGCTGCGATCCCAGGCAGGGATGCGCCACCATGCCTGGCTCGTTTTTCCTGCTCTCAAGCACACACTGACAGGGGTGACCATCTCACCATGCAGAACGGCCTGGAAAGGCAATATGTCCAGGAACGGGATGGCTGCCTCGCTGCTGGTCCCATTAACCAGGAAAAAATAATTATCTGATGCCTTGGGCTCCCCCGGGAGCTGGGCGAAATGGCAGCCCACGCGCATCCTCTTTGCATCCAGGAGGTAGTGGGTGCATTCCTCCTCCTCATCTGTCCTGAGGATGGGGATGGAGGGGCTGACATTGGAGCCAGAGGCTGCCGCCTGTGCGGGACGCACAGTGCACACACCCAGGACCCAGACTCCCAACCCGGAGGGCGGCGCACAGTTGGATAAACAGGCAGAGCAGGTGCACATGCTCCCTGGATGCTAGGTTCCAGGACCCCACATTGGAAATAGAAGCACAGGCTGAGCGCAGCGGCAAATGCCTTCATTTAGTGCTCTGGGGAGGCTGAGGCAGGAAGATCTCAGGTCCCAGCCCAGCCCAGGCAACTGAGCAGCATAGCAAAACCCTGAGTAAGACAGCAGCCAACGTTTTTTCTCTTAAAACTGAATAAATACTGTTTGTTGTTGCTCATTTGAAATCTATCTGCAGTAATTTCATTTCCAGCAGGTCTGCTGATGGAAATCCACAGGAAATGAACCTCTCTTCTGCCTGTGTTCTGGGTGGGCTTTGCAGTGTGTGTGTGTGTGTGTGTGTGTGTGTGTGTGTGTGTGTTCACATTTTAAAAATTTCATTTTGCAGCACAGGAGATGGAACCTAGAGCCGTCACACTGAGCTCCGTCCCTGGCCCTGTTTTAGTTTTTATTTTGAGACACGGTCTCACTCAGTTCCTAAGTTGTCCCAAGCTTGCTTGTAACTTGAGATCCTCCTGCCTCAGCTTCCTGACCTGTGGTGGTTACAGGCATGCGCCTCCATGGCTGTCTTCTATAACCTCTTTTTAATGCTGGAGCCTCTCAATACCCCTGATTCTGGTTGTTTTAGACCCAAAATCCATTGCCCTTTGCCTGGTCACCACTCCTGCGGAGCTGTGACTCCATCCCCGGTGAGGCTCTCCTCACCCCGGTCCCCACTTCTGTGCCATACTCATCTTCCTGCACCTGCTTTATTGGGCTGAGCATAGTGATCTCCACCTCTTGCCATATTGTTACAAAGCCCAGAATCCCATCCTTGTTTGTGCCTGCATAGTATTCCCCCACATTCTCTTCACTGTCTCTCTATGAATGGACACTCTGGTGGATAGATCTTGGCTCAATCTATCTCAAGTATGCACCCCACTATTTCTTGCACAGCGGGGGCCCTGAGACTCCCCCATCTCCACAGCCTGTCCCGCCCATCCTCTCCCACAGTGCCCACTCACGGGTTGAACCAGAAGAACAGCTGGTAGCGTGTGTCCGTGGGGGCCGCGGGGCCGGGTGCCCAGCTGCAGTTCATGGAGTGCACGTTGTAGATGACACAGGACAGATCGGTGGCCCCAGCCCCGAACCTGCCTGGGATACAGTGGCCAGGCCTTCAGCACCCAGTACTGGGTGCAGGCATAACCACCCATCCACGTGCCCACCAGGGACCCTGCATCACCGGTGTTGTTGAAGTCCAGGGTCTCCTGGAAGGTGGAGTTGGCGACTGTGGCAGAGACCATGAACGTGGCTCCACGGTGCAGGACCACGTTGGGGAAGTGGCAGAAATACATGTCGTTGTCCCATAACTGCAAGACCACAGAACCTTCCTGCCTCAGCTTCCCTGCCACCAGCCCTCATTCCTCAGCCCCCGCCCCAACCCTATTGACCCAGTGCAGAACCAGAAGAGGCCGCCCCGGAATGCACCACGAGGGCACAATTCTGTCTGTGAGCAGATGCTAAAATCTCTCGGCCCCTCTGCTGTCTGTGAGAGTCCACAGCCCAAAGCCTTCCTCCACAGGAAGCACAGAATGAGCTTCAATCCCCACAGGACTCCTACGTATAAACCCAGGGCTTCTGGAACATTCTGGACATTTCTAGAAAGTCCTAGAATTTCTGGCTGATTCTGAACCAGGTCTCATTGGGGTTCTTGTGAATTCTGGTATTTTGAGATGGGATCTTGCTGTGTAGTTCGTGCTGGCAGCGAACTTGTGACCCTTCCGGAAGTTTCTGGAAATTTCTGGACTCTTCTTCTGAAGGTTCTAGAAGCCTGAACGTGAGGAAGGAGAGCTAAGGGCTGCAGGGAATGTGGAGGTCATGGGGAACCCCTTCCAGCACCCAGGAGCGAAGTGCATCATGGACATAAAGCCAACTCAGCTTTAGATATTCTGACCCTAAATGCCAGTAGAAAAAGGAAGAACACATGGAGATTTTAGGAGAAAAAACTTTCTTTCAGACAGAATCTCACTATGCAGCCGAGATTGGCCTCTAACCTGCAGAAGTACTCCTGCCTCAGCCTCCTCAGTGCTGGGATGACAGCCGTTCACCACCACCTCCAGGTCAGAGATGATTTTTTATTTTAAGAGAGAGAAAAAACCAGCAATTTCATTGAAAAAGGTGGAAAGAAACTCAAAATGTCCTGCACACAAATGAAACCCAAAATTATCATTTTTCAACATGATTTTTTTTCTTTAAAAAATACCATTCTACTAATGCGGCCCAGAGTTTGTTTGAAGAAGCCAAGAAAAACCTGAGAACGTGTGTGGCTATAATAAGACATCTGCGAGGTCAACGGAAAGAAATCAGATCTGAAAAGGAAACAAACGCACTCAGTGTCATTTCTGAGTTATACAACGGTCTCTGGAAAAACCAGAAATTTCCCCAAATCACACCAAATTGTGAGATGGACAACACAAAGCAAGGTTATAAATATAACAAGATGTGGAAGACTTTTTCAGTGAAGAAATGTACGCTAGGATTAAAAATTCAAAACTAAGCCCAAATGGGGTGCACGCCTGTGATCCCAGCGCTCTCAGAGGCTGAGGCAGGAGGATCATTGTGAGTTGGAGACCAGCGTGGGCTACAAAGTGAGCTCAAGCCCAGCCCAAAGTGCAAAGCGAGACCCTGTCTCAAAAAGACCAAGGGGAAGAAAAAAAACAGTAAGAGAGAAGAAACATGTTAAGAGCCCAGACGGACATGGGTGGAGGCCAATCGGGGCGCCATATTGGGTGTGGCTGTGATACCATATTGAACGTGGCAGTAGCGCCATATTTGATGTGGCTCTGGCGCCATATTGGATGTGGCGGTCATCCTAGGTGGGGCAGGTTGGGAAGGTGCATTTTATTTTGGCTACAGATGCAGCTCGAGGGATTAATCGGAGGATGCAGGCCCCTGAAAATCCATCTCAGGATGCAGTTTAGGGAGTAGTTTTATGCCGCTGTGTGGACACAGGGTACAGGGGTGCAGACCCCCCATCAGGCACCGCAGCGGAGAGGGGCCTTGCTGTGCTCCCGGAATCTGTCTCTAAGCAGGCCAGGCACCCCACTCCAAACCCTACCTTTTTCTTCTTTCTTTCTTTCTTTCTCTGCAGGTTCTCACTATGCAGTTCAGGCTGGCCTTGAGCTCACTTTGTAGCCCAGGCTGGCCTCGAACTTGCAACGATCCTCCTGCCTCAACCTCCCGAGTGCTGGGATGACAGCCGTGCGCCGCCACGCCATGCTGTCACCCTTTTCCTCTGCGTTCTCGCGCGCCTGCCGTTTCTCACGCTTTGTCAGCAGCCTGCACAAGCTCACGCGCCTCCCCGCTGCCTGGGCCCCTTTCCCCGCCGCAGAGCGCCCCCCCGCGTGCGAAACACGAAGGTCCACGGACGCCGCTGCCATGTCCCCGCGGGCAGCGACCCCAGGCGTCTCAAGGGAAGACGGGGCGGGCTGTGGGCGCTCACCCTGGGCGTGGGGCGCATGGTCGGGCTCGGCGGGGCGTCCACGCTGCAGGACTGGCTGCTCACCACGCCCCTGTATTCCCACATCAGCATCTTCAGCCGCGGTTGCAGCTGCAGGTTGGTGATTGGGGACTGTCCATCCTGAGCTGGACCTGCGGAACTGGACACTCAGCTGCGACTTTCAGCACCCAGCAGCCAGCAGCACCCAGCAGCACCCAGCACCCAGGACCCAGCACCTGGTACCTGGTACCTGGCACCCAGTACTCAGCACTCAGGACTCAGCACCTAGCACTCAGTATCCAGCACCCAGTACACAGTATGCAGCACCCAGCAGCACCTACCATTCAGTACCCAGCACCCAGTACCTGACACCCAGTACTCAGTACCTATCGTTAAGTACCCAGCACCCAAGATGCAGCACATAGCACTTGGTACCCAGCACCTGGATCTCAGTACCCAGTATGGAGCATCTAGTATGCAGTACCCAGCACCCAGTACTCAGCTCACGGCACTCAATACCCAGGGCACACACCCAGTACATAGCACCCAACACCTACCCTGAGAGACCTCGCCTGAGCAGCTGGTCACACTCAGAAGGATCCAGAGCCCCAGCAGCTCTGACGCAGTGGCCACAAGGGGACTACGAAGCTGGATCTAAAATTGAAGAAGAGGCAGGGGTCAGGTGGTTCCAACCCTGGCAGAAGCTGTCCTGCCTCAGCCTGAGCACGCCTGTCTTCCGACCATCCCTCTTCCTTCCCTTTGGAGGTCCTGGGAACGGAACTCAGCGACACCCCACCCGAGCTGCAGCCCTTTATCCTTCTGTCCTTCGACACAGGCCCTCACTAATTTGCCCAAGACCAACTCGAACTCGTGACCCTCCCGCCTCAGCCTCTTGATTAGCTGGACTGAGTGTGTGCCCGTCTGCGCCTCGCTGCCTCATGGTGTTTGCTAAACCGATTGCCCTGTGTGGTGATGCCACCCTCTGCACCTGGGAGCCGGGCGTGCTGAGGCCCCATCACCACCAAGCTACACCCTAGCCTCTGCCTGGGTCTGCTGCCCTTGCTGCAAAGGCAAAACCAAGCTGAGAGTGACCTCCTCAGCCCTCAAGTTTTATTTTTCTGAGACAGGGTTTTGCTAAGTTGCTTCTCAATGGCTCAGGTTGAACTCAAACTTGGGATTCTCCTGCCTCAGCCTTCCTAAAATGCTGGGATGGCAGTGTGCGCCACTGCGCTTGCTGTCTGTGGATTTCTTAAGTATTTTCTTGAACCTTGACGGTATTGATACGAGAGAGACAGACAGAGGAAGGAGCGATCCCGAGGTGCTATGGACCTGTCATCCCAGCCTGTGCTCAGGAGGCTGAGGCAGGAGATTCTCCACAGGTCAAGGTAAGCCTACGCTGCCTAGCGAGACCTCCGTCTCCAACACCAAATAAATAAACCAAGGCCCCGCCTTCCTACAGTCACAGAAGCCCAAAGTCCTCTGACCCCCAGACCCGCTGCGCCCGGTGCCGAGCGACCCCTCTTACCCGCCGGCCCATCCTGCGGGTGGGGAGTCTGCGCCCGAACTGCAGCCGGCTCCTCGCAGGGCGCCGGGCCAGGACCGGGCGTCGGAGCTGCTCCGTCATGGAAAGCGGCAAGATGCGGCGATAGCGAGCCCGGGCCCTTGCACAAGCCCGGCAGTCTGCGCCTGCGTGCGAAGAGCCTGCTCACCGCGGCCCTTATCGCTGAGCCGCCGCCCCCACCCCCGCCCCGCTGATAGCCGCGGCGTGGCCTTCGGTCAGCAGCTCGTCCCCTGACCTGCTCCTTCCTTCCTTCCTTCCTGCCTCAGTGGCGGCTTTATCACATGCTCTCCGGTCCTGTCTTAGCATTTTCAACTTCGGGGCAGGGTCTCACTCCCTTGCTAAGCGTCCCCGGTTGGGCTGGAATGTGAGATCCTCCTGCCTCAGCCTCCCAGAGAGAGGAGATGACAAGGCACGCTTCACACCTCTCTCCGTTCTCAGTGAGGCGTTTCCGCTGTGATTTCTCACGTCCAAGAGGAGCGATTTCAGCACAAAGCTTCCTCACTCTGGGGGCTGACGGTTTTCCCTTCAGAAGCACCCCTGCCTCTAAGGGAGTGGACATCTGCAGCACCGGACAGCTGAGGGCCCCCTGGGATATCTGGGGTGTGTGAAATATCTGGGGGTCCCCCGGGACATGAGGGTCTCCAGGACACCTGAGGGTCTCCCGAGTCATCTGGGGGGTCTCCTGGGACATGAGGGTCTCTGGGTCATCTGAGGGTCTCCTGGAACACCCGGGGTTCCCCCGGAATATCTGAGGATCTCTGGGTCATCTGGGCATCCCCTGGGATATCTGAGGGTCTCTGGGGCATTTGGGGATCTCCCAGGACATCTGAGGGTCTCTCTCGGACACCTGGGGTCCCCAGCACTCTGAACGTCATGTGACACCTAGCCCTGGTATCCACGAGGCTGGCCGTGTCCCCAGCGGGTGCCTGACTCAGCCCTGCCTGGGATGAGGCGAGGCGGGCGGCTGCAACTCAGGACAGTGAGTCAGCCTCCATCTCTGGCCTGGTGTTGTCCACGTCAACACCATAGGGGGACACAGGCTGCAGGTTGCGGGGAGACCATGGGACAGAAAGGGACACAGGACCCTGCAGACAGGGGCACAGGTGAGTTGGGGTCACTAAACTCCAAACTAATACCAGCACCACAGGAGGCTGAGGCAGGAGAATCTCAAGTTCAAGCAAGTTTATTTTCAGGGTTGCACCAGTCCTCCTCTGACTCCAAGCACAGCGTTGCTCGGGAGTAAAAGCTTTCATTATGGAGGGGAGATCTGTGATGGTGGCATTCAGGGCCCCCAAAATGCGCAGGAAACACATCAGGGAAATGAGAGGGCAGCCGCACACAGAGCCCATGATGGGGCTGAGCCTTCCTGCGGGGGACCCGGAAGGGGTGGAGGGTGGGGAAGAAGTCTGGGGCTCCCACCCCAGCCTCCGCCACAGCGCTGGCTACACCTTCTCTCCCCTTCCTGAAAGCAGGTCTCTCTCTGGGACAAGAAGACCCCAGTCATGTTGGCCACGGACCACATCGATGGCCTCAGTGTCCACGGTGGCCTCTACAGGGTGCTGCTCCCACATACGGTCATGGTCTCGGTCACCCAGGCCATGGGATGAAAATTGGGTAGGTTAAGTCATGATAGATACAGAGATGATGGGTGGGTGGGTGGGTGGATGGGTAGACTGATAGGTAGACAGATGAGAGATGTAAATTAGATAGAGAGGCAGGCAGACACCCCGTAGTGGGGGAGTGAATGGACGGTGCACAGTTGGACACAGAGGCTGTCACCTCAGTTTGTCCAGGGTGGGCTTGCAAGTCCTGAGCCGGGGCTACTTGTTTGTCACCATGAAGCCAGTATCAGACTAACTCTGGAGGCCAAAGAATGGGAATCAGGAAGGGAAAGATGCAGAGCCACCAGCATATTTGCACACTTGTGCACACACACACACACACACACACACGGGGTGATCTCCACCCATGTCACATTGTTAGATTTTCCTGTTACCAAAGCCTTAGGACCACACCACCCACAGGGGAGGACACCCCGGCACTGGCCCACCACCCAGTGGTCTGGGCACAGCCCAGACTTCCACTCAGGGAAGGCCAGGTCTGCATGGCGGGCTCTCGATCTCTCCCAGAAGTGACTGTTTCCCAAGAAGAGATGTGGAAGCCTCACTTCCTGTGCAGCTGCACATGGGCACCACGCTCTGTGATTCTGTCTCCACCAGTGTATGAATCCGATGGCGAGTTCCAGCTGAATGTGCTGGCAGGAGGTGGCTGGGGAGGGGTCTCTGGGCCGTGGGTTAGCGGATGGACCCTTGGGCGGCCAACTTCTGCCACAGTGTGAGCGTCTTTCCTCCTCTGTGCCCGTGTGCCATGATGGTTCTGTCCTTGCCAGCTGACCATGGACTGCACCCTACACAACCGTGAGCCTAATAAACTTTTAACTGTGGGCATTGGGTATTTTGGGTGACAGCAGCAGAAAGCTCTCTGTGTCCAGCCCCAGGGTTGCTCAGCGTGGAGACCTCACGGGAAGGGGCACCAGGCTGGGCTGAGGGCAGCCCATACCTGAGCTCCCTCCTTCCCCGGCTCTGTGCTGCAAGCACTGTCCTCCCGTGACTCACTGCTGTGCAACAAACCCTTGTCTTCCTCCTCCTTCTTACCCTCTTCCTGCCCAGCCCTGGGAGTTGTCACCCAGAACCTCACATGGGTGCATTACATGACATCTCAAGTTCAGTGAGGAAAGAGTGTCCCCATTTCCCTTTCTGCCACATCACCTGGTTGCATGGAGGACAACATGGAAGCCAATGTAAAAGCCAATATGGAAGCCAATGTGGAAACCAACATGGAAGCCAACGTGGAAGCCAACAATAATGGAAGCCAACATAAAAGCCAACGTGGAAGTCAACATGGAAGCCAATGGAGAAGCCAACATGGAAGCCAGTGGAGAAGCCAATGTGGAACCCAACATGGAACCCAAAATGGAAGACACTGGCCCCTTTGCTCCCACGAAGGACCACGCTCAGGTGCCAGGGAGCGCATGTGTCTTAGGCAGCTTGGTGTCACTGTGACAAAATACCTGAAAGTAAGAACTAAAGAGAAGAAAGGTTTGATTTGGGCTCATGGTTTTGGAGGGTTCCATGCAGGGTCACACCCTGCGACCTACTACATCTCGGCCGCCTTCTACTAAGGCCAGCAAATTATGGCCCCAGAGACCCAGGCCCCAGCCCTGTCCCAGGGTTCAGCCAGGTGGGCACCGCCTAACAGCTTCCATGAGACCACACGCACATTTACAAAAGGACATTTTAAAAAGTAAAACAAAACCACATAAATTCTCCAAACACCAAAGACCCCAACGCCCCCAAGTGCCCTGGCAGTGCAGGCTGCAGGAATCTCCCCACCACCATCATGGCTGTCATCGCCGCAGGCTCAAGACACCTCCTCCACCATCAGGACCTCCTCATGCTCGGCTTTCCCCATGCCGAGGGTGACATCCTCCCAGGGCACCTGCTTGGGAAGGAAGACAGAGGTGTTGGGGTTTCCCTGATGGGACTCAGAGATGGAGGGATGTGTGGCCTCACAGGGGGTTGCAGAGGATATTGGTGAGGGCATGGTATGTGCAAAGGTCCTGGGGTCTGCCTCTGTGTGTCTCTGACATCTGTCTCCATGTCTCAGCAACTCTGTCTCTGTCCCCCTCCACCTGTGCATCTCTCCCCATCTCCCCCATTTCTCTCTCTCGTGACCCCTCTCCCATGCACATCTCCCCAACTACACACACAGCTGATACCCCAGCCCAACCCCAAGACAGCATGGCCAGGACGGGGACCCCACCCCCAGGGCATGCTGCGGCCCCAGGTGTGGGTGGCAGTGACTATGGCCGTCCCTGTCCCAACCCCACCCTCAGCATCTGCCTGGAACCCCGCCCACATCCACTCCTACCTGGGGGATGGCCCCGTCCACATCACTGATTTTGTCCTTGACCTGCGGGACGCGGGGACACAGACCGTGGACCCCAAGGAACCTGGAGACAAGAGTGGAGTTGCAGGGTGGCGGGGAGCCGGGGCTACGTCCTCAGCCTGGCTCCCCAGGGTGTCCCGATCACGCCCTGCACCTCCTTGACTGCCTCTAGTCTAGGAACAGACTCCCAGCCATGCTTGGGGGGAGCCTCCCATGGCCCATGTGCCACGGAAATGGGCAGCGCTCATCTTTCTGAGCCTGCCTGATGCTGTTTCATGCAACAGTGTCAATCTATTTGCCTGCACATGACACGGGCCCATCCTTTACTGTGGCTGTGTAGAATTCCAGGGTACATAAGTGTGCTGCCTTTTCTTAATCCAACAGGCATCTGTAGTAAATGGCATAACCCCTCATCCTTTTTCATGGCTGCACACTATTCATACATTCATACATGTTCTGCCTTTTCCTTGCCCATTTTTCTGCCAGAAATGATATGGTCCCATTCTTTTTTATAGCTTCATAGTACTCCACTGTATTTTACATATTACATATATGCAATATACAGTAAGACCTCGGATTATGAGAAAAATTGGTTCCAAAACATTTGTGTAACAAAGCAGAGAGAGAGACAAGGAGAGAAAGAGAGACACACACAGAGACAGAGAGAGAGAGAGAGAGACATCAGAACCAGCCGTGACCATGTTACATTTACTGTTAATGTATAATTCATATTGTAAGACCTCATTCATTTATAGTTAAAATTCAGAGGCCAGCCGTGGGGGCGCATGCCTGTAATTGCAGCACTGGGGAGGCTGATGCAGGAGGATTGTTGCAAGTTTGAGACCAACCTGGGCTACAAAGTGAGCTCAAGTCCAGCCTGAAATACACAGCAAGACCTTGTCTCAGACAAAAAAAATCAGAAATGTTTGCTCATCTTGTGGAACACTCATCAACTACGTTACCCTAGGGCTGGGGATATAGCTCAGTGGAATAAGCGCTTGCCTAGCAAGCGCAGGATCCTGAGTTCGATCCCCAGTACCGCAAAAAAAAAAACAAACTACGTTACCCTCAATGCAAGGCTTGACCATATAAGTGCATCACTTTTGCCTTATCCAGCCCATTGTTACAGATGGCATAAGCTCACCTTTTACACGCCCACATAATATTCCATTCTATACACACAGCACTTTTTCTTTGCCCATTTTCTGTGGCAAATGACACAGTTTATCTTTTTTGTGGCTTCATAGTATTCTATTAAATTATATTCATCTATCTACCACATTTGCTTTATTCAAGCCACCTGTTCCAAACGACTCCATCATTTTTCACAGCTGCATACTATTCACAGTGCATGTAAACCACACTGTCTTTATCTATTTGTTTGTTGGTGGGCATCTGGGCTAAGTCAGGCCCCTTAATCATGGGGCTCAGGGGTCCCTATGGAGGGCTGTCTTTAGCTCTCTGGGTCACACTCATGTGTGGCAGAGCTGAACCCTGTGCTAAGTTATTCTTCATGATCTAAGGACCCACACTGATTTTGGGGTATCACAGCAGTATAGGGAGCTCGCTTTGGGGGTTACCTTTTAAACAGGAAGCCAAGGACCAGGGCACACACGAGGGTGCTCAGCACCACGGGGATGTAGAGGCGCAGGGCCTGGCGATCCCGGGCATCGGAGCCTGCAGAGGAGAAGCGGGTGCTGGGGGCAGGGATGAGGAGGCGGTGGCTCAGTGGAGACCCACGGAAGCTCTGCAAACACCACGGGAGAGCCAAGCAGCCCGACTTCAGAACCGATTTAAGTCCAAGCATGGTGGTGCACACCTGTCCTCCCAGCACTCAGGAGGCTGAGGCAGGAGCATTGCAAGCTCCGGCCCAGCCAGAGCTGCACAGTGACTTAGTCATGAAATCTTGGCTCAAAAACTGAAAAGTAAGCAAGGACCAAGACGGAGCTCCTCCCAAAGGCCCGTGTTCCATGCTCAGTGCTGGAAAAAATGGTTTCAAAAGGCGGGTAAAGCACGAGTAGACATCCGGGGGAATAGCACTTTCTTTTTCTGAAACAGGATCTTACTGTGCAGCCCAGGCTCGCCTCAAAATGGGAGTGATGCCTGCCTCAGCTTCCTGAGTCCTTAGGTAAAAGATGTGTGCCACCACGGCTCACTCTATGACTGTTCTCAAGAGTGTGAAAATGTTTGAGCTGGAGGAGTCACACGAGTTCAGAGTTGGCCTGGTTTTAGCGCTAAAATATTAAATCCTGGCCAAGTCTGAGTGATGGGGCGGAGCAAGGTGAATGACCGCTGACTGAGAGTGCTCTCCTGGCTGGGAGACACGGACTGTCCCTCTCTCTTTCCCTCTCTCTCTCCATCTGTTCATACAGGCATTGTCTGCGAACCTGTATTCTACAAGCTACCTGCTGCTTCGCATCTATGGTTTCTGTTACTTCCTCCACTCACCCATCTCTCCATACATGTACCACCCGCCCACCCAACTATCC
>PVLD010034029.1:0-13070 GCA_004027595.1 Dinomys branickii | reverse complement strand
AATGGTTATGTATATTAAAATCTTAGGTGGGCTAAATACATTCTTGCAAACAAGAAATCTGATTTTTTTCTGCTTTTTATTTTAGTAAAAGCCAAGCATTGAACAATGTTCCATAAAGGTCATTTGGCAACCGTGCCATCTGCTCTGGGTCCCTAGAATAAATCTCCTGCTGGGGCCTTAATACACAGGAGCAAATGTTATTTTCAAAAGCCCCAAATCTTGTGTCGTATGCTTGCTCGATTCCTACTGTGGGAACCACTTGCACAGTGTCAGTCATGGTGTTTATAGATGAAGTCTGGACTTTCATTGTGCAGTTCCAAGAATAAAGTCTCTACAATACTAAAAAAAAAAAATTCTTCCACCTCGATTTAAGAAGGCCTGGTAGGCCAGCCATTGTGCCGTAGGAGGGCATTGTGTGAAGCTGAAGGGACAGTGGAGAGCCCAGAAGTTTTGAAAATCCATGAACATGGATCATCTGAGGATAGCTGCAAGGAGGGAACAAAGTGGGCCTAACAGAGAATCTGTGGAGCTATAACTACTGGCAGTACCATAGGGGTGGAGTCACTCAAGCCCTTTGGAGCTCACAATGTGCCACAGGTTTCTTTGATGCTGGACAGGGAACTATAGAATTTGATGTCTACCCTACTGGATTTTGGACTTGTTTGGTCCAAATCTTTTTATTCTCCTATTTGTAACTTTTGGAGTGAAAATTTGTATCTTGTTCTATTGAATGTTGGAAGTGTTTAACGTTTCATTTCTACAGGCTAAGATCTTGCCTTATATCTTGCAAGAGACTTGGGACTTGGACTTTTCAGTAATGCTGAAACCGTTAGGACTTTGGCAACTCTTAGAAATGAACTAAATGCCTTTTGCATAAAAATATACATGAGTCTTTGGGGTCCAAGGGCAGAATATTATGGTTCTAATGTGATATAATGTTGATAGACTTAATACTGGCCCTTAAAGATTGTTAAACCTAAGTTGTAATGTTCAATTTGTGAAATGGTAAGAAACTAGTTCTAAGAAATATGTCTGCTTGCCAAGTTGACAAGGAGTGGATTGTAAGGGTTGATATATTGTGTCAACTTGAGAAGTCTACAAGTTTAACTAAGTAACTCAGCAATTCTACATCTTGGTGTGTAGAGTATATGCCTTTACCAATCTAGAATGTTATTCATTCTGTCAATTTGAGAAGTTTAGAATTTTAACTATGGCCAAAAGGGGAAAGTTTGGCTGCTGCTCCAGGTGGCAGCAGACCTTAGCATCATCCACGTGGCCCTGGCTTTAGGTGCATGGAGAATGCAAGAGTTCTGAGGTTAAAGAGGCTTCCACCCAGATTTCAGAAGGCCTGGGAAGCCAAGCCGTGTGCCCCTGAGAGGGCAATGTGTGAAGATGTGAGTGTGAAGCAAAAGGTGCCCTGGAGACCTCTGAAATTTAGGAAAGACAGGACCGTGGATCATCTGAGGAAAGTTTCAAGGAGGCAGCAAAGCGGGCCTAATAGAGAAGCTGTGGGAGCTGTAATAGAGTAGCCGTGGGAACTGTAACCACCAGAAGTGCCATAGGGGTGGACTCATGCAAGCTTTTTGGAGCTCACAATATGCCACAAGTTGCTTCAGATGCTGGATGTGGAATTATAGGACACAATGTTAGCCCTGATAGATTTTGGACTTGTTTTGGTCCCAGTGCTCTGTATTCCCCTGTTGGTGCCTTTTGGAATGATAATATTTATTTTGTGCCATTGAATGTTGGAAGTGTTTAACTTTTCATTTTTATGGGGGGGGAGCTTGTAACTAAAGAGTTTGCCTTACATCTCAGAGGACACTTGGGACTTGGACTTTTCAGCAATGCTGAAACTGTTAGGACTTTGGCAACTCTTGCAGATGGACTAAATGCCTTTTTCATAAAGGGATGTACATTAGTCTTTAGGGAGCAAAATGTTATGGTTCTAATGTAATATAATGTCTTTGTATCTGAAAACTGGCTTAAGGAAGTGTGTCTGGTTGCTAAGTTAACAAGGAGTAGATTGTTATGGTTGATACATGTGTCAAATTGGGGAGTCTAGAGTTTTGGCTGAGTGACTCAGCAGGAAGCCAGGTTACTTACTTTGTATACATCCTGAGCCTGGGGAAGAGGAGTGCATGGAGATTATGTGAGTGCTACATGCCCCCTGGGTGGGGGGAGCCTGTTTACAATGTAAGGGAGGTAGAAAGAGGCTGCTTGCTGCCATTCCTCCCTTTTGCTGGTTGTTTTTGCTGTGCTCTGCTGCCATGAACATTTGCCTGCTACCATGTGCCACTCTGCCTCAGAACCAGCCAAGTATGGACTGAAACCTCCACAAACTGTAAGCTAAATTTTAAAAAATCCATGAAAAAAATTGAATGGATGAGGAGTTACTTCTATGTGAGCAAAGAAAGTAATTTTCTTGTGATGGAATCTACTTCTGATGAAGATGCTATGAATATTGTTGAAATGACAACAAAGGATTTAGCTATTACATAATCTTAGCTGATAAAACAGGAGGAAGAGTTGAGTTAAATTTTGGAAGAAGTTTCACTGTGAGTGAAATCTTACTAAACAACATTGCATGCTAAGAGAAATGTTTCATGAAAGAAAGAGTTGATTGGTGTGGCAAACTCTATTATTGTCTTGTTTTAAGAAATTTCCAAAACCATCTCAAACTTCAGCAAGTACCCCTGGTAAGTAGTGTTATAAATATCAAGGCAAGATCTTTCATCAACAAAATGATTTTGACTCAGTGAAGAATCAGGTAATCATCATATTTTAGCAATGATGAATTATTATTGGAGTATGTGCATTGTGCTTCAAATATAATTTCTTTGCACATGACTGTAATATAAAGTAAATGTAACTTTTAAAATTTTCATTGGCACATTTTATTTTATTTATTTATTTATTTATTTATTGGTGAGGAATTAGCACTGGATGCTGTGTTATATAATGTTATCTTTGCATTAGTTAACACAAAAACAATAAAGGAAATACCAAATTATAGAGAAGATAGTAGAGAATTAGCACTGGATTCTGTATTACATAATGTTATCTTCACATTTGTTACTCAGTTATACAGATGATGGCTCATTCAATTAATCAATTTTCTCCACCCTCATCTCCATTATTCTACCACCCAATCAGTCATCTTCCTTCTGATAATAACTTTATTTTGGGGTTTATTTACTCACTCGGACTCTGACCTTGGGAAGAGACATATCTGCTTCAAATTATACTGTAGCATATATGGGTATATACAAATTGCTATGGCAGGAGGTGAAAAAGCACCATGCTCAGAGACAGTAGATAGGCAGCGAATCAGGTTCACTATGGTCAAGCCCCCAGTGACAAACCCTCAAGGCCTTCGAGGGTCCAGTTGAGTCAGTGGGGTTACCCAGTGAACCATCAGGTTTTGCCTTGATACATTGCATCCAGAGGTCCAGTCAAGTCCTCAGGGTCACCCAAGCAGACCAGTAGGCTCTGTCCCAGTGAGGCTGTGCCGGGGTCCTGGTCAAATACACAGAGTCACCCCCAGCAGACTGCCTGGCTCTGCCCCATGGCCGTGCTGCCGGGGGCTGGGTCGAGTCCATGGGGTCGCCCCCAGCATCACTGCTACATTTTAGATATACATAATGATAGCATTCATCATAAGGAGCTTGTACCTCTACAGAATATATCTTGCTTCTTCTTTTTACTTTATTAAGCACCAGGAAAGCAAAAAAAAATGTGTGACTTGTTTTATTGCAATACTAACTTTATGTTTGTGGTTTAGAACAATACCTATACTATACCCAAAGTACACCTGTATTCTTATACCAAGTCTTTTTCTGTCTCACAGTTCCAAAGTTTATATCTTCAGTACAGAAATCTTCCTCCAGAGGTCTACTTTCTTAGTCAATTTCTCATCACTTGAAACCCACAATTAAAAAAGGAGAGGCATATTTTGGCTCACATTTAAAATTCATGATCTTAAGGGAGGCTTCAGTGGAGGAAGGGAGGCAGGATGGAAGTATCTGGCAGAGGAAAGTTCCTCACATCATGGCCTCCAGGAAGCAGAAGACCCAACAAAGGGAAGCTACTCATGCCATGGCAGCCAGGATTAAGAAAGAGAAGCAAAGACCCAGGATAGATAATATACCCACTTCCTCTAACCAGATCCCAACTTCAAACCAGAAGACAGGTGTATGTTCCCCATGATTTAATGACCTTCCAAATGCCCCAAATGTGAGCACATGAGGCCTTGGGGGAATATTCTTGATCTAAACCAAAACATTCTTCCCCCTGAGCCCAAAGAGTTTTTTGGCATCTCTTTATGCAAAATACATTTGCTCCATCTGTAATATTCCCCAAAGTCTTAACAGTTCCAACACTGACAAAAAGTTCAAATCCAAAGTCTCCTCTGAGTCTTAATTTATATCTGTAAGGCTGTATACAAATTATACAGTTAAAAACTCCCAACATACAATGACATGGGTTGAACATTTTCATTCCAAAAGAGATGAATAGGATAGAAAGGAATCAATATGAAGCAACACTGAAACCAGTAGGTCAAACATTAAATCTGTGGCTCCCAGGACAGGTTCTGTTGAGGCAGAGCAGGTTAATTTTGGGACAGTAATTCCAAAAAGCTGGAATAATCCCACCTCTGTAGCATTGCTGGCTGCAGTTCTCATGGTCTTTCTCTAGGGTGGGCTCTGCTAAGTACCTCCAGCTTTTCTGAGTTCTCCAAATAATGAGGTCTCCACTAAATTTTTGGCTTCACTCTCAGTTTCATGCACTGCCCTCGAGTGGGTGTGGTGGTGCACACCTATAATCTTATCGCTAGGGAGGCTAAGGAGGATCATTGCGAGTTTGAGAACAGCCTGGGCTACAAAGTGAGCTCAAATACAGCCTCAACTGCATAGCCAGACCCTGTCTCAAAAAGTCTTGCATTCTGCATGTCCTTAAGACCAGCACCATATGGATGATGCCAAGGTTTGCCACTATTTCAAGTGGTTGCTGTGTCCCTGAGGATAATGGCTAAAGAGTAATCCCAGATGGCTGAACTCTGGAAAACTCTGCTATTTGGTCCTTAATTGTCTGGATTCCTTGAGATGCTCTTCTCAAAGCAAAGTCTTTCAATTTTACACCCTTGATCCAGTAAAGGAAAGGTGGAATTCTGGCTCTTGAGAGCCCCTGGAGGCGTCTTTAGTACAAAGTATTTGACCTCTTTCTAGTTAATATTTGTAGCAACCAAATTCTCCTTTGATTCATCTTTACAAACACTTCCTTTTTGGGGAAACAAAACTTTTAAATGGGCCCTTTGATCCTTGTTTGTAACATAATTCTTTCTAAAAGTAGCTAGTGGCACCCATACTACAGCTTGAATGTTGGGTCACTTTGAAATTTCCTCTACCAGAATAATTAACTTACTGTTTAATCCCAGTCTCCTGCAGTGTCTCAAGAAATGGGAAAAATATGGACAATATTGTTTTTGCCAGAGTTAACACACATGATCTTGATTCCAACTATCCTTACACTCAAATCAAACCTCCTTGCCCTAAAGTTTACTCACTACAGTTTAGCCAGAATTCTGGTATTCTGAGTTCTGACCATAATCTCCCATCAAGTTTAGCTTACTGTATTATAGGGCTACTCTAACTAGCATCTTCAAACCTTTCAAACTCTTCCAACAAGCCAGTTCCAAAGGCTTCTAAACCATGTGATTAAGTGTTTTCATAGCAGTAATCTCACTTTCAGTACCAAAATTTGTCTTAGGGCAGAAGAGACCTAGAATAGCAAAAGCAATTCTGGTCAATGAAGGAAAGGCAGGGGGCATCATAATGCCTGACTTGAAATTATAATATAAAGTTATTGTGATCAAAACAGCATGAGACTGGCAAAAAAGAAAGACCTGAAGATCAATGGAACAGATTAGAAGATGAAGAAACAGCTCCAGACATACTCAGCTACCTTATCTTTGACAAAGATGCGAAACAAATTAACTGGAATAATGACAGCCTCTTTAATAAATGATGCTGGAAAAACTGGCTCTGCACATGGTGAAGATTAAAATTGGATTTCTATCTTCCCCTATACACTAAACTAAACTTAAAATGGATCAAAGATCTAAATATTAAAACAAAAACATTAAATCTGTTGGAAGATAGAATAGATAAAACTCTTGTAGACACTTATGTATGCAAAGACTTTATGAATAAAACCCTGATTGCATAGCATCTATCACAAAGAATCAACAACTCAGCAACTGAGATCTCATCTTATTAAAAAGCTTTTGCACAACAAGAGAAACTTTCAACAGAGTGAAGAGACAACCCACAATATGGAAAAAGTATTTTCCAGCTGTTGTTCCTCAGGTAAAAGATTACTATTGAGAACATATAAAGAACTAAAAAATAAATGCATCAACCTCTCAAATTTAAAGACTCAACCCAAAAATGGACATCTGAGATAAATACATACTTCTCAGATGAAGAAATACAAATAGAAAATAAATAAATGTAAAAATGTTTAATATCCCTGTTTATTAAATAGATACAAGTTAAAACAGCACCGAGATTCCACCTTATCCCAGAAAACAATGGCTAATGTCAAGAAATCAGCCAACAACAAATACTGGAGGGGCTGTGGGGAAAAAGAAACCCTTCTCCACTGTTGGTGGGAGTGTAGACCGGTGCAACCACTTTGGAATTCAGTGTAGACATTCTTCAGAAAACTAGGATTGGAGATCCTGTTTGACCTAGCTATTCCCCTTCAGTGTGTATCTTCACAAAAGAATTAAAAACATCATACCACAGCAATGTGTTGCACCCATGTTTGTAGCAGCACAATTTGTCATAGCTAGATCTTGGAAACTCATAAATGAAGGAATGGATAAAAAAAGATGTGGTCTTTTTATACAGTGGAGTACATAGAGTACTAAGTCATAGAGGAGGATAAACTGAAGATTTTTACAGGTAAATGGATACAACTTGAGACCATACTCACAAGAGAAATAAACCAGGTACATTTGTATAAATATATTGTCTCCCTAATGTGAGAAATAAACCAGATGCATTTGTGTAAATATATTGTCTCTCTAATGTGAGAAGCTGAAAGAGTGAATAAAATCCAAATGTACCATAGATACTGTAAAGTGGGGAGAAAGTTCAAAAGGAAAGAGAAACGTGTGGGGGAATGGGAAAAAAGAAGGAAAAAACAATCAAAAGAACAAATATAGTTAAGATAGTTATACTACTAATTTCTCTGAGTTCATTGAAAAGAAAGATTTGTGCTAATATTTTTTGGACAATTAAATGCTGATATGTTGTACTCTGAGTACACAAGTTAACAATACATAATGTATCGAGCATTGTTACCATCCTATTATTTTGTTTTGAAATTTTGTTTTATTTTTTCTATTTAATATTAAATAGATATGTTCATGATATGGTAGCCAAGAAACAGTGCAATGACTCAAAAAGGAAAGTTACTGACACCATGGCAGCATTGAAGCAGAAAGAGAAATGAGAAGCTAGAAAGGGAAATATTCTCTTTGAGGTCAGGCTCCAGTGACCTGCCCTCTCTGCACATACCCCACCTTCCAACAGAGTTAGCTATACCAGCCTTTATAATTCAATCACGTTCAAAAAGGCCTGCCTAAGTGTACATGAGGTCCTTGGTAGAAATATTTGATCTAAACCATTGCACCTGTGACTGCTATAGCTAGCTTTAGTTGACGTTTCAGAGATGCAGGCACAGGGGAACTAGCAAGTATATAATTACTCTATTGCTTATAAATTCAAAAGTTTCAAATGCTTCCTACTCTCAGATTCTATAATAGATACTAAATATACATCCCTTCATGATGCAATATTCTTATGTGGTCTAAATAACAAGGTTTTATATTGCACAAGCACATTTAAAATGCAAATAAGTGCATCATTCTAAAATATCACAAAGAATCCCTCTTCATTTTTAAGTATATAAATAGTGGGTAAGCTAACAGTAGGAAAAGGCTTGTGTGGAAATACATTATTAAAAATATTTTATTACTGACTGCACAGGTAGATGCCAAAGAGAAGGTTCTTTGTTATCATATTGGAAACAATGAGAACTGTCAGCAACATGAGTGACTCGGAGTTAAAATAATATAACAGCGGTGTACAGCTGAAGAAAATAGCTGGAATTCAGTCAGGAATTTATTTATTTTTTTTCAGGAATTTAAATAATGAGATTTGAGTAGACTCAGAAGGGAATAGAGTGGAAATGGGGAGATGTAGATAACTACATCATGCTATTTCAAAAATAATCTCACACAAGAAGAATATATGTTCTTCAGAGTAAGTATAGTCATAAATTGTACAATATTATCACTACAAAATACTGACAATATTCTACCCTCACACTTAATGATGCAACCTCATACCGCATCAGGCTCACTAGAAATAATATACAATTTTTTGGTTTTTGTTGTCTATGTTTGGAGACAAGGTCACAGTATATTGGGAAGTCTGACCTCCAATTATTGGAATCAAGCAATTCTCTTCGCCAGCCAAGTAGCTGATGATACATTCATTGGTCGCTACAACTAGCTTATACATTTCGTACTTTAAAAGAAATAAATTAAAACCAAATAAAATATATAATATCGAAAAAGTCAAGTATCACCTGCCCTTTAATATTTAAAATTATTATCCACTTTCCTTCCTTTTTTGTTTCTTTTTTTTTCTTTTCTCCTTTCTTCCTCAGTACTCAGGATTGAACTTGGGGTATTAACCCAGAACTACACCCCTAGCCTTGTTTGTTTGTTTGTTTATTTATTTATTTATTTATTTATTTTTATTATTTTAAGACAGCATCTTATTAAATTACAAAATTGACCATGCTGTGCCTAAACTTACATTCATCCTGCATTAGACTCCCAGAGTGCTAGAATTATAGGCATGGATCATCATGCCTGGCTGTATGACTCATTTATAAATTCAACAGTTTCTTCCAAAATAAAATAACTCCTAAGATAATTACTACAAAATGTTGTCCATTATCTCCCCATTTCCACTCTATTCCCTTCTGAGTCTACGCAAATCTCATTATTTAAATTCCTGGCTGAATTCCAGGTATTTTCTTCAGCTGTACACCGCTGTTATATTATTTTAACTCCGAGTCACTCATGTTGCTGACAGTTCTCATTGTTTCCAATATGATAACAAAGAACCTTCTCTTTGGCATCTACCTGTGCAGTCAGTAATAAAATATTTTTAATAATGTATTTCCACATAAGCCTTTTCCTACTGTTAACTTACCCTCTAAATACTGTATGGAAAGCGAAGTTCCTATACATACAAACTTTTCTAAATGGTTTTTATTTAAAGTATTCAATTCCAGGGAGGGTGAACTCATGCTCTAGAATTTGAATCAAGGCTATGGTTAACAATTGAAAACTAGACTTTCTACTACTGGAAGTAGCAAACCACATCCAAAGTCCTTCATGAGGCCTAGCTTTCTACAGCTCAGAGAGCAGCTGTCAGTAATGGTATTTAGTAATGTTTTTTCTTTTGTATGTTTATAGCTTTGCATCATGGTATTGCTAGCTTCATAAAAGGAACATGAAAGATTTTCCATCACTTTAATTTTTTGAATAATTATAGAAAAGTTATTAGTTCTATAAAGTTTTTGAAAAACTTACAATGAAACCACCACATCTTTGCTTTCATGAGAGGCTTTTTATTATTATTTAAACCTTCTTAGGGTTGTTGGTCTGTTCAGGTTTTCCATTGCTTCATGATTCAAAGTTGACAATGCCGGGTGTGGTGGTGCACACCTGTAATCCCAGCACTCAGGAGAATGAGGCAGGAGGATTGCTACTAGTTCAAGGTCAGCCTGGGCTATATAAGTGAGTTCAAGGCTAGCCAGCCCTACATGGCAAGGCCCTACCTGAAAAAGCCCAAAACAGATTGACAGTGCTTGAAGTGATATAAAAACTAATCATGCTGATATGATTATTATACAGTGCATACATGTATCAGCTGTTATATCCCATACATTTGTATAATTATTGTTTATTAACTATAATGAAAAGCATAAAAAGGAGCAGCTATCAGAACTTATAAGACTAAGCAATGACAGAAAGAGAGAGAAAACATGACATTAGTCCTACTCTCATGACAGGTTGAAACAAAATTTTTAACTAAAGGTGATACTTGAAGTCACTGATATTCTAGCTCTATCTCTTATACATGTGCATTTCCCAAGCAAGTATAGTGTTAGAGCTGCATTGTTTTAGAATACATAGCCCAATTGGACCATAACAGCTATTTGGACAAAAGGAAACATAAAATCAAAGAGATACAAAACATGTCAGCTGATCCACAAGAGCTTTCTAGATTCTACGTACTTCCACTTTTTATTTTTTGTCTTTTTGAGACAGGGTTTCACTATGCACTTCAGGCTGGCATCTAACTCACAGAGATCCTCCTGCCTCAGCCTTCCAAGTGCTAGGATTACAGGCATAAGCCACCATGCCAGGCTTAGTTTCATTTTAAATATTACAATAAAAATCTTTTTTTTGAAACAGGGTCTTAGTATGTAGTTTAGGCTTGCATGGACTCACTATATAGCCCAGGCTGGCCTCAAACTCTCAGAGATCGTCCTGCCTCAGCCTCCCAAGTGCTAGGATTACAGATGTGCACCATCATGCCCAGCCCAATTAAAAATGTAACAGAGACTAGCTCCTCTGCGATATTCTAAGAGAAAACACTCCTCTTACAACATTCCTCCTAAGAGTGGCACTTAAGAAATGTTCATGTATTTTATAAAAATTTAGAAACTTGTTATTTTGGCACCACTACTTTTCTGAATTTTCCTATGCATCTACCCTGTATACACCACCCTTTATGTTGCATCTAACATGTATCCATCTTTTTTGCACTGTGATAGATATTTTTTCATTTTTCTACAATACAAACCTGTCTTTTGCATTGCCTCTGTTTTCTGAATTAAGGCATGTGAACAGTGATCTACTTTTGTCTTTCCCTATTTACTTTCTTGACATGGTACTGGAGAATCAGTACTCATAAAATTGATGCTTGATGATTGATTGTAGCAGCACTTATAGAAGTGATGCTTCTATGAAAAAGCATTTATAAAGTTGATGCTTCATGTTTATTCAAGTGATTTAATAGAGAAGTGATTCCTCAGACTTTGACATGTTTTCAGGCAAGTTATTGGAATGGTGTGCCATGCCAATTGACTGTGTCTACTAACAGAGTTAGTACACGGCAGCTCTGGTCAGAAACACTTAAGTGGGACATACAGATACTATTATTTGGTAGCCCAAAACCATGAATAACCTTCACATATCCAGTTGGAAAAAAAATATTGCTACAGAAAATGAACAGGATCACTCATGTCAACACCTCCTTCCATAGTTACATCTCTAGATACATCAGCATTGTCGATTTTCTTAGCAATCAAGTATTCTAGATACTTTTGAATTATCTAGGTTTTAATTTTTATAGGAAAGCAAATTTATATAAATTTCCCAATTCTATTTTTCCAGATGGAGTTGGAATGTCATTGAGGGTGTTGCAGTGTGTCTGTGGAAGGAAGAAATTAATGATTCAGGTTAATTAGTTGGAGATCTCTCTTGGATCTGACAGCCTGTATTTTCTATTCAGATTTGCATTACTTCCTTTTGAAAGGTGTATCCAACCCTTTAATTCATACTGTCAGGAGTTTAGACAAAAAGCTAACCCAGCAAGTTGAGTAAAATTTAAGAGACTCTTGTCTGTGACTGTGTCATGTAAATCTAGCAGGGGAATATCAAACAATAAGTCAGAAGGACAACACCAAAGACAAGCAACTTACACATTTCCAAAGAAATTCAATAAGAGGAGCTCAGTTGAGATTTGGGTATCAAAGTATGCAGTCAAAAAAGATTCAGAGATCTAGGGATGTTGGAAATAATAAGTAGGTCTGAGCAGAAGTGGTGCATATTATTTTTAATAGAAGAATATTTTCTAGCTCTGGCATTACTCCCAGGGGAGGCAGGAGCAGAGAGGAACTGTATGCCCAGATCCCCTGCTACCAGCCCAGGCCCAACACAATACACACAGGAGACAGGAAGAGAACTGCCAAACTACTGAATCTTAGCCAGCTCTGCTTCTAGGTTCTCCACAGCACAGGGCAGCAGAGGTGACAGCCAACAGACTGACCTGGTTGAAGATAAGAATGACACCCAGGAAGAGAGTCTCATTCTAGGATTGAAGTGTTACCATACCACAGAGACCAGGTAAAAGCCAGAAGGCTCAGGCTCAGTCCAGGAGTATCACAGGTCTGTATACTGTGGTGGGAAGCCAGGTTTGATGGGTATAATTTTCAGAGGGGATGGACATGAAGGAGATGGCATTTAGTACAGTGGTCTAATTGAACTCTTGCACAACTATCAACATCCAGCAAAAATGAGTGGTATGACTTACTATAGGTCAATATTTTGGTGGCCTAAGTGCCTTCCCTAAAGTTATAGACCTCTTTGCTCTAGTTAAGGGCTCTTTTGGTTAAGGGCAGTTTATGAGTGGTACTAAGTGTCAGTATTCAGCTAATGTTTGCTACCATTGTTGTTCCTCACTTTACTATTATAGCCCAGGTGACACCTTTGTTGCTATCAACTGAGGATTTTTTTCTGTATGTTAATATTTGGATTGGTTGAGGGTCATAACAGTGCAGCTCACTGCTAATGTACTGGGCATTGGGCCAACACCAGCACAAAAAACTCCTAAAAAACAAAAGTATAGAAACATGAAAACGCAAGGGAAAAAAAGCGTATAAAAATTCCCAACTGACCCAAAACTGGTTCAGGGGGAATCGAAGTGAAGGAAATCAAGCTACACAGTAGAAAGGTCTGAAATTTTATCAGTGGAGGCAAAACAGTTCAATGAGGTGTTTGGCAATTTTAAAAAAGATATAACTAATCAGATAGTGACCCTAATGGAACAAATGATCAGCAAGTCTAGAGAAGACACCAATAAAAATCTAATGGAGTTAAAGAAAGAGGTGGAAAACATGAAACCCACCATACAAAA
>PVLD010034028.1:0-13071 GCA_004027595.1 Dinomys branickii | reverse complement strand
TCATAATTGTATTTTAATGTTATAATGATGTTTTAGAAAAGATTGTTTACAAATCCAGGGAGGGATTCTCAAATGTTTTATGGGCCCCCTTTTGGAAATGTTTTTCTCATTTTGAGAAAATTGTGACATAAAAGTTTATATTGGTCACTCATTCTTTATTTTGTGGCCTAAAGGTTAACCAGTGTCTACTCAAAAATCAGGCAAACTAAGAAAAACAGTGGACCCCCAAATATTTTCTACTTTTCTGAAATAATGTATAATATACCTTTTATTATTTTATTTAAAAGAGATTTAAATAGCTCCACAGCAAAATGCCTACCTAGCAAGCACGAGACCCTGAGTTGGATTACCAGTACCATAAAAAAATAAGATTTAGGCTGTAGGGTCAATTGTATATAGTAACATCTTCACACTTCTGTGGATTTTTATACTGTTTTATGTCAAAGGGTGCTTTAGAATTTCTTTCATTTCCAGGAATTTTCAAGAATATTTCATCCAGTTCCCCAGTTAGAGGAGGAGAGATCAGAGGTTATAATTTGCCCAAAATAACATTTGGAAGAGCCACTAAAAGCATGCACCTTGGCTCTCAGTCTTAGGCATTTTTTTCTGTGATTCTGTAATACACGTTTAAGCTTTTTGTTTAGTTTTTTGCCTGCCATTTATTCATCCCTTCTAAGAAAGCTTTTTTTAAAAAATTTTTTTCAGTTCTTTGTTTTAGTAGGAATTTCACACTTAACTAGATGTTCCTCTGTAGTATCACAGCCTTATTTAGGACTTACAAACCTGTGATTCCTGAGATTTTTTGAAATGTAGCAAAATGCTCTGGGCAGGGCTGATAAGCAAATTAAGATGAAGAATTGACTTTTGGAATCTGAAGAAAATAGTACAATCCACAAATTTTACACATGGCTAAGATAAATTCCAGATAAATTCCAGCTTACGTCTTACTGGTCCTTATGAAAAAATGACATAAAACTTCTATTTTATGTATTTTATAATATAAATTGTTTCATTACACGATAAGGCTCTAGGTTCTTAGGTCAGTAAGTGAAGTGTAATTTTTTTTAGCAGTTTTCTATCAGGTATTAAATTTCTAGGTACAAAGAAGTAGAAGAATACTGGAAAATTCATACCATGGGCAGGTTTAGAAGTAGAGTGCTGATACTAATGTTGGATGAAAAGTAATGTGATCTTATGAGATGGCATTGGGATTTAGGAATTTTAGGTAATGCTGCTTATAGTTGGGGAGGAAAAAAAAGCTGGAAGGCCTTTTAATAAGATAGTCTAACCAATGAACTTGATGTAGGCTTCTGGAACATTTAAAAGTCTCTAAAAAGTACTGCCAGGTATTTGATTTTAGATACTTCTACTTTGCATACTTTTAAAGGCAAATCATATATAGGTACAAAGGATAGTATATAAAGGCTAAGACTAAAGTCTGCAGTGACTAGCAGTAATGTTGGTAATTTTCTTGGCCCTTTGTTGGGCATAAGCACTTAATCCCACTGATTGTAGAGCTAACAGAAAAAAAAGTTTGAGAGATTTGAAACATGGGCAGATTTTAAATTGAGTTTGGGAAAATATTTGAAATGTGTGCCCATGATAACCATGAGGTGATCAGTTTTCTGCCATACAAAATAGTAACATTTTTATGGGAAAGTGGGGGATGAAGAATTAAGTGTGATTAACACTTGTGAATTCTTAGTGCATACTGGGCACTATTCAGAACATTTTATACCTGTGAACTCATTCAATGTTTATAGTAACCATATAGTAACCCTATGGAATTACTGATATTCCATTTTGCAAATGAAGCATCTATGGCTCTAAGAGATGGGAAATGATCTGGGATTTCTAATTAGAGCCCTAAATTTTCAGCAAATTTCCAACATTTATCAGGACAGTACAACCAACTATTTGAGATCAGATGACCTGACAGTTCAGATTGTATATAACCTATTAGAATTTTTAGGTTGCTGTTCGTTTGTTTATTGTAGTACTGTGGAATTAACCTAGGGCCTTCACACTGAGCTACAGTGCTAGCCCTTTGTATTTTTTATTTTGAGACAGACTCACTATGTTGTCTAGCCTGGGCTCAGAATTACCATTCTCTTTCTCTGCTTCCCAGAGCATTGGGATTATAGGCACACAGCACCATGCCTGACTCCTTTTTTTATTTTTTGGTTTTTGAGGCAGGTTTTTGCTAAGTTGTCCAGGCTCTTTCTATTTTACAGATGAAAAACAGACCCAGTCAATTTAAGTGGGCAAATCAAGTACATATTCTTTTCATGCTCCTCAGAAACTAAATTAGTAATGCAAAAGCATTGTTACATACTGTATATCTACAACCATGTTTGTCACAGATAATAACATGCTTTTATGAAATAACTGCCAGTTAGGTGTGGTGGCACAGACCTGTAATTCCAGCACTCGGGAGGCTGAGGCAGGAGGATTGCTGTGAGTTTGAGGCCAGCCTGGGCTACTGTCTCAAAAAAACATAAGGAAAAATACAAAAAACACCCTTCCAACTAATTTAGTTGATTGGCTAGGCATATTGGTGGACACTTAACAATCCCAGGACTTGAGAGGCTAAGGTAGGAGATCTCAAGTTTCAGGCAGCCTGAGTTCTACATAGTGAGTTCAAGGTTACCCTGAACAACATAGTAAGACTGTCTCAAAAAAAATTCAGTTGAAATATGGAGTGTTTTAATACCACCAGTATTCATATGTTTTACTAAAATTTCCCTGTTTATTAAGTGAAAGAATAAATAATAAACAATTCTACCAGTTAATTGTTTTTGAGTAGAGAATAGTTAGTGGACCACTTCATAAGGTAGCAGTTAACAGTAATTGATATTTGACTAGGCACTAAGGCTAAGGAACTAAGCACTGAACATCTAGTATCTTAGTTATTCCAATAGCCTTAGGTTTAAAACACAGAGAAGTGTCTAGAGCAAGATTTCTCTCAAACTATGAAACATTGGAGGAAAAACTGGGAAAAAACCAGGTAAAACAGTTAATGTAAAACATTCCTTAGGGCCTTTAATATCCCTAATGAGCTTTGCAAACCCTCAAAGCTAAGATGATGATACATAGTGTTTATTAAAATTTTGGCCTTTCCTTGAAATTATCTTTTTAGGAATAGTAAAATAACTTGTGGAATGCACTGTTCTAGAGCAGTTATTTCCCAAAGGGTGTTCTCTGGACCAGCAGTATCAGAATGACACGGGAAATTGTTAGAAAAGCAGATTTTTGAGATCCATGCCAGATGTGCTAAATCAGAATCTCTGGGCCAGAAGTAATCTTTTATAACAAGACTTCAATTTAAGAGTCACTATTCTAGAATTTTAGAAGATTGGAGTAGTCCGCTGTGGAAAAATACCAAATTGGGATTTCAAGTATTGTATATTTGTGTATCAAAGGACTATATTAAGTACTCAGAAATTGCTCCTATTACATACAAGATGAAGTTAGCATTATCTCACAGGTCTTTTTTTAAAAATCCTATTGATTGTATACTAAGTTGTAGAATGTAACCTATATTTTATTGTTTTCAACTTTTGTTTGCCTTTTCTACTTTGGTATGTTACTTTATAATTATGCAAATATCTGGAGATTTTGTACAGTTTTCCAGTGTGATTACTGATTGGTTGTGAAAATGGAACAAGTCTTGTAATGTGAAACCTACTCATTTGTAAAAGTGGTCTTGTGGCTGTAAAAGTTTACTTATTTTCACAGTTTATTATGCTATTCTGTTTTTGTTCAATAACAATAAAATGCTTCAATTTAATTTAAAAAATTTTTTAGTTATAATACATGTAAATAATTTAAAATATTAATTAGTCCTACAAGGCTTACAAGAAACAGCATTCCTATGTCCCTCTCCTCTGTCTCTTACCTTGCTACTTATAGGTACCCTATTATATTGCTACCCTACTATATTTTATGCTTTATGTTGTTTTTATGCTTTAGGTTGTTTTTAAATTATGACTATCCTTAATAGCTTTCCTACATGGAAAAAGAGTTTTAATAAAATTTATAATTTTAATTGACAACTTAGATTCAACGAATAGTTTTAACATTTTCATAGGTGTATACGGTGTTGATGATTATATCAATTAACACATTCATTACCTTAGTATTTACAGTGAGACACTTAAAATTGCCTTAGTTATTCTGAAACATATTTTATGATTGTAATCACTCTACTGTGCAATAGCTCTCCTGTCTGTATGAAACTTCGTACCATTTAATCAGCTGCATGTTCTCCATTCTCACTTCTCAACTATTCCCAGCCTCTGGTAACCTTGTTTTACCCTTTATATGAGCTGAACTTCTTTAAATTCCACATGTAAATCTTTCTGTGCCTGGCTTATTTCACTTACCATAACATCCTTCAGTTTTATCCATCTTGTCACAAATGACAGAATTTCCTTTTTAAGGTTGAATCATATCACATTGTGCATGTATACATTTTCTTCATTTATTAGTGGACAGTTGGCATTGATTCCATTATCTTGGCTAAAGTGAGTGATGTTGCAGTGACCATGAAAATTGCAAACCCTTTAACACCTGATTTCATTTCCTTTGGATATATACCCAGAAGTGAGTTTAGTGATTTATACTTTTTTTTGAGGAACTTCCATGCTATTTTCTGTTATATAGATGTACTGATGCACATTGCTACCAATTATGTACAAGAGTTCCCTTTACACTGTGTCCTTAATATTTTCATCTTTTTGTTAAAGACCATTCTAACATATAAAATGTTATCTCATTAGTTGTAATTTACATTAGTGATGCTCAGCATATGTACCTGTTTTCTATGTCTTGAGAAATATTCTTCTGGTGTTTTGCCCATTTTTTAAATAGCCTTATTTTCCTGTTGATTTCTTTATACATTTTGGATATTACCCTCTCAGATACATGGTATAAACATTTTCTCCTGTGTTTATTTTGTTAATTGTTTCCTTTTTTTGGCTGAAGATTTTTAGTTTGATCCCATCCTCTTTGTTTTAGTTTGATCCCATCCTCTTTGTTTCTGCTTTTGTTGCCTATGCTTTTGGGGGTCATGAAAATGTTCCCTAGACTAATGTCAGAGAGTTTTGCCCATTTTCATGTAAGTTTCTGTTTTTATCTTCAGGGCCTTCATCCTGAGCTCTGTACCCAGTCCTTTTTATTTGTATTTCGAGACAAGGGCTCACCAAGTTGCTAAGTTGCCCAGGTTGAGACTGTATTTGGGATTTTCTTGTTTTACCCTACCATAGTGCTGGGATTATAGGCATACACCACTATTCTCAGCTTGGAGTTGATTTTTATCTATAGTGTAAAATAAAGATCCAATTTTCTTTTCTTGCATCTGGATAGCCAGTATTTTCAATACCATTTATTAAAGAGACTAACCTTTCTTTATTGTACATCTTGGCAATTTTGTTGAAATCATCTCACTATACATGTATAGGTTTATTTCTGGGCTTTGTATTCTGTTATATCGGTCAGTGTATCTGGTTTGTTTGTTTTTGTGGTACTGGAGATTGAACTCAGGGCCTTAACAGTGAGCTACATTCCCAGTCTGTTCCCTCTCTGAGAGAATCTTAAGGTTCCCAAGCTGGGACCAAACGTGGGATCCTCCTGCCCCATCCTCCCAGAGTGCTAGTTTATAGGCAGGCATTGCCATGCCTAGTGCTGTTACAGTGCAGTTTTGTTTATGGTTTATAGTATATTTGAAATCATGACTCAGATTTTACTAGCTTTGTTATTTTTGTTCAAGATTGGCTGTTTGAGTTTGTTTTTGCAGTATCGGCTATTGAAACCAAGGAGTGCTGAGCTATATCCCCAGCTCCTTTTTAAAATTTTTTTTGGTCTTTTTGAGACAGGGTTTTGCTATGCAGTTCAGGCTGGCCTTGCAACTCACCTTGTAGCCCAGGCTGGTCTCAAACTCGCAAGATCCTTCTGCCTCAGCCTCCCAAGTGCTGGGATTACAGGCATGCACCACCACACGTAGAAAAACTTAAATTTTAAGAAAGAATCTCACTGAATTGCCTAGGCTGAGGTATTTTGTGCTTCTATGCAAAACTTTTTTTTTTTTTGTGGTACTGGGGATCAAACTCAGGACCTTGCGCTTGCTAGGCAAGCGCTTATTCCACTGAGCTATATCCCCAGCCCTTCTATGCAAAACTTAAGGATTGTTTTTTCTGTTTCTGTTGAAAATGTCATTGCAGTTTTTATAAAGATTATATTGATCTGTAAATCACTGAGTAATATGGATATTTTCATAATATTAATAGGGTACAATATTTTTCCATTTTTTTGTATTTAGTTTCTTTTATCAGTTTTATACTTTCTAGTATAGAGATTTTTACTTTTTTCAAATATACATGTAATTCTGTGATTGTAATTATAAATAAAGTTTTAATTTCTTGTTTTAGTATATGTTACTACTATTTATACTAAATTCATTAATTAGTTTTAATAGTTTTTTGGTGAGGTCTTTTAAGATTTTCCATATGTGAGATCTATCAGCAGGTGGATGTGGTGGCACATACCTATAATCTTAGCTCTCTTGGGATCCTGAGGTTGAAAATCTAAAGTTCAAGCATAGCACGGGCAATTCAGTGACTTAGTGGGACTGTCTGAAAAAATTGGTAGGGATGTCTGCTCAGTGAGGAAGCCCTAGGTTTAATCCCTACTATCCCCTCCTCCAAAAAGAGTGTATCAGCAAAAACAAGCTTTTATCATGAGGGAAAGTTAAATTTTGTTAAATGCTTTTTCTGTACCTTTTGAGGTGATCGTACAATTTTTACCCTTCATTTTGTTAATGTATATATTTCAGTTACTGATTTATGTTTATTGAACAGTCCTTTCATCCTAAGAATAAGTCCCACATAACTGAGTAGAATAATGCTTTTAATGTTTTTAATGAATTTTCTTCTCTAGGTTTTTGTCAGTATCATGTTCATTAGAGAGACTGGCCTGTAGTTTTGTTTTCTTGTGTCCTTGAAGGACTTATAAAATGAGTTTGGAAATAGTCTTTCCAGTTTTTTAGAAGAGTTTGCATAGGATTGGTTTTTAGTGCTTCTAATTGCTAGAATTCAGCAGTGAAGATAATCAGGTCCAAGGCTTTTCTTTGATATTTTTTATAATTGATTCATTTTTCTTACAAGTTACCTGTTCAGATTTTCTTTCTTTATAGTTTAGTCTTAGGTTGTACATGCATAGAAATTTATTCTAGGTTATTAAATTTTTTGGTATAAAATTATTCATAGTAGTTTCTTAGGATGATTTATATTTGTGTGGTATCAGTTTAAATGTCTCCTTCATTTTTGCTCTTATCTGTCTTTTTTCCCAGTTAGTCTAGTTTATGTATTTTTACCTTTTAAAAAAACTATTTCATTAATTTTTCTTTTCCTATTGTAGTTACTGGTTCACTTTTTTTGCTCTGATCTTTTTTTCTTGTGCTTGCTTTGGTCTTAGTTTCTTTTCTAGTTCCTTCAGGTGTAAAGTTACCTTGTTTATTTGAGATCTTTCTTTTCTGATAAAGGAGAATTCATTGCTATAGATTTTCATCCTGGAACTGCTTTTGCTGCATCCTGTAAATTATGCTATGTTGTGTTTCCATTTTCATTTGTCTGAAGGTATTTTTTAATTTTCCTTTTTATTTCTTCTGTGACATATTGTTTGTTCAGGAGCATGTTGTTCCACAAATTTGTGTATTTCCCAGAATTTCTCCTATTTGTTTGTAGTTGCATGCCATTGTGATTTGAAAACTTGTTTTTGTTGTCCAGCATATGATCTATCCTGGAAAATGTTCTCTGTGTGCTTGAGAAGAATCAGTATTCTTTTACTATATGTCTGTTAAGTTTATCAGGTTTAGCATGTTCATGTTGGGGCCATAATTTATATGTCTTTGTCAGGTGCTTATGTACCACCGGTAGTTCAAGCTAGCAGTAATGTGTTAATGTGTAGTTCAAATCCAGTGTTTCCTTATTGATTTTCCAAGTGATCAGTCCATTGCTGAAAGTGGGGTGTAGTATTTGCTGTTGGATGGAATGTTCAGTTTATGTTTCTTAGGTCTCTTTGTTGAATATGTAGTTGAAGTCCAGTGTTTCCTTACTGATTTTCTAAGTGATCTATCCATTGTTGAAAGTGAAGTATTGTAGTCCCGAAGAGACTTGATACCCCTCTTCGTTCTCCTCCCTGTTTTCCTTCCTATCTTCCCAGTCTAGTTTTATCAGTTCTTGTAAGATCCATTTTCAGTGTTGATGTTGTTATGGTTACTTAAATATAATATTGTTCACATAGGAACCATGTGGTAATTGTTTATTGACTATTTCCTTTAAAGTTTATTTTACCCTATTTTGTTTGTTTTCATCCAATTACTTTTTGATAGAAAAATCCACATATTCTCCAACATATGTGTACATCTCTCAGTATATTAAAAAACATGTTATCTAAAAATTTTTTTTGATAGTAAGAATTGAACTCAGGACCTTCTGCTTGCCAGGCAGGCGCTTGTGCTGCTGAGCTATATCCCTGGCCCTATGTTATCTATAATTTATATTGTTGAAATTTTTTACAGTGTTGGGGATGAAACCCAGGCTTTAGTGTATGCTAGGCAGGCTCTCTACGTTGTGCTACACCCTCAGCCCTAAAAGGGTGGTCATTTGAGATGACCACACTGGTGTTCTCTGCCATCTTTTATCTGAACTGCTTTTATCTTTTATCTGAACCCTGTTGTTTGTCCTGGGATTTCTTGATCTGTATCCTGGAAAATTCCCTGTGCTATCTCTTACATTGAATCTCCTATCTGCAGGACTTTGTGGTTCCCCCCTGTCCCATTTTTTTAACATTTTGATTTTGGCTTCAAGTAGCTCCCAGTAGCTTCCTAGGAAAGGATGGTTACATTTTTTACTCTTTCCTGTCTGAAGACACCTTGTTCTACTTTCTTGTGATAGGTTAGTATAGAATTCAAGATTGGAATGAGATGTCCAATTTGCTTAATTCAGTTTTTTTCTGATAAATTTATTCTGATTCATATGGGCTTTTTTTTGTATGTAATCTGTTTTTCCTTTCTGAAAGTACTGGAATCTAATCTTTGCTTTATCCTGACTTCATAAACTTTAAGTGCAGTGCAGTCTTTTTTCATTGTTCTTCTTCATGCATTTCAGTCTCATTATGCATATAATACTTACGTCCTGTAGTGCTATACTGTCATTTTTTTCTCTACTTTATCTTTTATTGAATCTCTTGTTTTTAGATGTTGGCTTTCTTGATTATATAATTTTCCTGTTTCCTTTCCTACCTCTCTGTCTATTCTGTGATTTTCTCAACTTTAAATTTTATTTTGCTTTTTGTTTTAAATTTAAGTACAACGAAGTCAACATTTTTCTAACACAGTTTTATTATTTTCTACAAATGTGTAACAGGTAACTACTACTGCAAACAAGCTATAAGAAATTTCTTAGCCCTCATATATCCCTTTCAGACATTACTTTGTAGTTAACCTTTCTCTGCAGCTGTTAACAACTGGCAGCTTCTTCCTATTTGCCCCTTAATTTTGATTTTTCCATATATATCATTGTAAGTATAGTCATACAATATACAGCATTTTGAATCTTTTTTCACTTAGTATGATGTTTTGAAACTTGTACGTTTTATGTGTATTTATAGCTCAGTTTTTATGGTTAGGAAGTATTGTATGAGTATTCCACAGTTTGTGCATTCGTCAGTCGAAGTACCTTTAGGTTGTTTGTAGTTTTGAGGATTATAACTATGGATAAAGTTGCTGTAAATATTCACGTATGAGTTTTTGGGTATACATTTCTTCTCAGTGTACACCTTTTTTTTTTTTGTCTTTTTGAGAAAGGTTCTTGCTGTGCAGTTCAGGCTGGTCTTCAGCTCACGTTGTAGCCCAGGCTGGTCTCAAACTCGCAAGGATCCTCCTGCCTCAGCCTCCGAGTGCAGGGATTACAGGCATGTGCCACCATGCCCCCCCCTCAGTGGATACTTAAAAGTGGGATTTCTAGGTTGCTGGATCATGTGGTACCTATATTTAATTTTGTAAGAAACTGTTAAATTATTTTTAGAGTGATTGTACTGTTATATTCCCACTACCAACATGATCATTTCAGTTGTTTCACGTATCTTTAAACACTTTGTACTGCCAGTTTTAAGTCTTCTATTTTAGTCATTCTAAGATGTATGTAGTTGTATATTATTAAGATATGCACGTGGTTGGGCTAGACAAATAGTTCAGTGGTACAGCATTTCCCTACATGCAGCCTTGGGTTCAATTCCCCAGTGCTACCAAGAACAACAAAAAAGATAAGATTGACCCCCAAAATCACATGAAAAGTTGCTTAATACTGTTAGCCACTGGAGAAATACAAATCAAAACCACTGAAATTCCTCTTCACACCTACTAGGATGGCTATAATCTGAAAATATGCTGAGGTAAAAATTATGTTTGAATCTATAGCAATATTTTCCTAATACCCAGAAAATGGAAGCAACCCAAACTCTTAATTTATCTAATGAATAAATTATAATTTAACTACTGTATACAGTTGAGTGGGAAACTGATACATACTACAGTGGTATAGACTTTAAAAATCTTAGTGCTGAGTGAAAGGAGCCAATTACTGAGGACCACAATATTGTTTGGTAGCATTTATTTGAAAAGTTCAGAATAGTTGTCTGTAGACAGTAAAGTAGGTTAGTTGTTGCCTGTGGTAGGTGGGAATATGAGGATTGGAAGTCGATGGCAGCTATAGGATGCAGGGTTTGATTTTCAGGTACTGGTATTGTTCTAAGATTGATTGTAGTGGTGAGTCAACACCTTGATTATACCAAAAAATCATTGAACTTTTGCTTTCAATGTATAACTTGTATGCTACATGACATTTCTCAAAGCTGTTAAAAATTCACCTGTTTAAAGCATACAATTCAATAATTTTTAGTGAATATACAGAATTGTGCAAACATCATTACAAAACTGTTACAGATTTTTATCATTTGAAAGAGATTTTTATGCTTATTTGTAGTCAGTACCTATTCTCAGCCTCAGGTAACTGTTAATCTGTTTTCTGTGTCTGTAGATTTCCCCTTTTTTGCATATCTCATATAAGTGTAATTATAAATTCTTGAGATTATACCCCTTTTGAGAATCCTTTTACCTGTGCTTTTTTTTTTTTTTTTTTTGCGGTACTGGGGATCGAACTCAGGACGCTGCGCTTGCTAGGCAGGCGCTTATTCCACTGAGCTATATCCCCAGCCCCCTGAGAATCCTTTTAGGAAGGATCAGTTTCTCCACATCATTATTAGTACTTCTTCCATTATTTGTTATAGCCATCTCAGTAGGTGGGCAACGATGTATTGTACTTTTACTTTTCATTTTCCTAATGGCTAATGATAAGTGTCTTTTTATGTGGTTATTACCTATGCCTGTATCTTTAGTGAAACATGTATTTAAGTCTTTTGTTCACTTAAAAATCTGAATTGATTTCTCATTGTTGATGTTGAGAATTGTTTGTATATTTTAAATACAAAGTTTTGTTTCTTAGATACATTATATGTAAATACTTCCCCCAGTTTGTGGTTTGTATTTTCACTCCTAACAGTGTTATTTATAGAACAGAAGTTTTAAATTATGTTAAAAGCCCAATTTTTTCTTCTATGCTATATTTAACAGCTCTTAACCCAAATGCTTGTAGATTTTCTCCTGTTAAAGTGTTTTTAAATGAAATTTAATTTTATATATCTATATCTGAGCACTTATTTCTGGTTCAAAAATCAAAACATACAGAGGCTTACTTACAGGGAAGTATCCTTGTAACCTTTCTTTTGCTGCCTTCTCCCCTGGAAGCCAGATTGCCTAGGGCTACACCAAAAATTGTATTTTAAATTTAGATTTGTGATGTATTTTGAGTTAATCATCCTATAACATGTGAGATACAGATTAGGATCGTTTTTTGCATACAAATGTCCAATTGTTCCAGCACCATTTGGTGAAAACACTTTTGTCACTGAATTGCCTTTGAATCTTTGACAAAAACTGATTGACCATATTTGTATGGTTCTACTTGCGTGTTTCCCTGTGGTACTTTTTTCTCTCGTCGTCCTGTTCCTACTTTTTCTAGTCTTTGTTTCCAATTTTCTCCTATTATTCCTTACCCAGTTTCCCTTCCTCTATTCCCTTTCTCAAAATAAAATGTATAAAATTTTATTCCTTGAAGTTTATATACCTTAGTTTTAGTTTTAAAAGTAATAGACATGAAGAATTTGTATTTTTATTTATTTTTCAGTTATGCTAAAGGTGAATTAACCTTTTAATTATAACCCTTTATTTCTCTCAGTGGATTAATAGTCTTAAATATGATGATCCCTGTTTCCAAACATGTTTCACAACTTTGCAAAGGCCTTACTTCCCCTGTATTATGATTCATTTTTTTAATTTTAATTTTTATTAGTACATGCTTGCATTCATCATGGGGAGTTGGTACATGTGCATAGCAGATATTAATACTTTCTATGTTTTCTTTAAAAGAGAAAGGAGTTAATTTCAAATCAGCCATGCTAAGATTTTATTTCTTTTTCTACAATGCTAACTTTTTCATTATTAAATTACAAGTGATTGTTGATGTTTTGCCTAGCCCCTAAATTGTTTTTCAATACTTAAAAGTGGATTGGTTTTGGGGATGTTATATAAAAATAAAACACTTGATAGCTGAATCAAAGAATACAAGTGAATGATCCTGTCTCTAGTCCTAAATGTTTTACTTTTCTCAAAATCCACAACACTTTTTCTGGAAAAGTATCCTAATAAATACATTGAAACATGTCTTTCATGTTAACACCTCATGCCATGCCAGAGGATTTTAAATATATACTAGAAAATCTGCTCGATAGACATTTTTGTTTCAATTTTTAAGAAATGCTTTTTTGCACATTCCCTATTTACTGGCTGAAAATTTTACGAAGGTTGTTTAGCACAGCTAATTTAGTTTCTATAAAGTGCCTAGCAGGGTTAATATCAATTAATTATAGCCAAAATATTCAGATAATTGCCTTGGC
>PVLD010034027.1:0-13074 GCA_004027595.1 Dinomys branickii | reverse complement strand
TGTCTGTATATGGGTCCATACATCTACAATTCGAAGATATCAATGGATAAAGCAACAACTACTGTTGAGACCATATCACCTTGTCTATAGATTAGTTGTGATTGTACTATTTTCTATGATAATGGGTGTCTGTTTGTCAATATGTTTTTGTACTTTTATGTTTCTAAAATTAAAAAAATAAATAAATAAATAAAATAAAAAATAAAAAAATCTGGATCATCACATGTAGAAGTCGGAACTCCATCCCTTTCTCTCACCTTTTACAAAAATTAACTCTAATCTTTTGTTTTGTTTTTGTTCACTCGTGAACAGTTTTTCATTAGTATACATGTATATATTTGTATACCTATTGAATACATATTGTTGGGAGTTATATACAGCTTCAAAAAGTATAAAACAAAAATAACAGCAGAAGTAAACAAAAATAATCAATGGCCTACATGTATATTGTCCCATAGAGTGGCCACTAATTACACACTATAGCCGATTTCCCCTACATTGTTGATCACTTCAAATGGCTAGTCCAAGTTGAGATGTGCTTTTACAAGGATAAAACATACTCTGAACTTCAAAGAACTGGTATAAAAATATAAAGTATTTATGAAGGCTGAGACTGTCAATTTGACTCCTTTGGGATTTGCCCCTGGAGTAGCTAGGCACACTCCTGGGTGTGTCTGGGTGAGTCATAGAGGCATGGGCTTGAGGTCTGTATCCACCCCCTTACACCTTCCTTTCTGGAGCTGTTCTCCTCCTCTACTGTTCTTCTACCTGGTCCTGAGGATTTGTCATGCCCCTCCTCTGTGATGCCTCTGACTTGGAGCCTGCCTACTATGAGCTAAATCTTCTGAAACCATAAGCCAAATTAAGTCATAAATTGGCCTCAAGTTCGAGGCCAGCCTGGGCTGCCTAGTGAGTTCAAGACCAGCCAGAACTACACAACAAGACCGTGTCTAAAAAACAAAAAAACAAAAAAATCCCCACAAAAACAAAACAAAACAAAACAATAAAACCTAAAATGTTGATTACATTTCAAAAGATCACAGTTTAAACACAAGTTAAATAAAGTCTATTAAAACTATTCTCATCACTAAAGTGACAATTAGAAAATTTAAAGTAACGTGGTTTGTACTGTGCTTTTATTGGGCAGTACTAAGAAATATTCAAATTCACATGAACGGTAGATATAGACTAATAATTATATGAAAGAAATATTTTGCCTTAGAGACTGGACATTCTTTTCAATCTATAATACTTTATAAATTGGTCCATTGTCTCAAAGATCTCAAAATGTGTCTATAATATCTAACCATAATGCCTTTCCCACAGACCAGAAGGAAATTCCTGATGCCTATTCCAATTACTGATGCTCTGTGAGATGCTATCTGTTCAGGACAAGATCTTTGGGTAGCATGAGCTCAATGGTAGTGACTCCATCTCTCTTAAGAGACCAAGTTACCACAGGATCTCCCTGCCTATTGGCCCCAACTCACAGAATTTGTTGAGTCAGAAGTCCCCTCCCAAAGAGCAGCATCAACTGCTGAGCATGGGAGGAAATGCCCTACCTACAGATTGTTCTTTGTTTACGGAGCTTTGGGAAGGGTAGACCCAGCTGTTCTGAATCACTCAGTTGATAAATGCTGTGCTTCCCAGGCTGTCTTCTCCATAGGAATTTCATCACTTTGAATTAAGGGTGCTCTGGAACTACTTTTACCTTAAGTTAGCCTAGTCAATTTGGGGTTGAGTTTTTTTTTTCTTTTTTCTCTTATTTCCTGTTTAATATTACTTTTATTTATTTATTTTTAGAGATAAAAGAACCATGTATACATAAGATGGCCAGGATAATTTTACTACTTTTATTGCTTTCTTGACAGAAACAGTTAATATTTAATTATTTGTTCATTCCTGCATGTCTGTATTTATTTATCTGAGTAACCAATATGAAGATAACAGTATGTAATAAAGCAGCTATTATAAATTTTTTTCATCTTGTCCAATATTACTTTTGATTTCCAGGAACATTATACATTTACTCTTTTTTCACAGTATAATTTCTGTGACTTCATGGGCTCTTAAATAGTATTGTGTGCTACAAAGTTTGACATTTTAATTCATCACCAGATGTTCATTCTTGCTATATTTATCATGCAATCAGTCACCTTACTAGGAAGATTTGACTTTAAAAAAAACAGGGATCTATAAGAAAAATGCAAACTATATGTATAACTTTTCAATGACCTAGGAGCACAAAACATTGTATATTTGTGGAGGGTTGCTGCATCAAAGATTCCTTGTGTTATTAGGAATACTTTGAGGAAAATGTTTTGGAAATTCAGCTAAAAAAAGGATTTTGACTGCCTTAAATTGCTCTCTCTCTCTTCATTTTGTATACAAATAAGAAAATCAATTCCAGTAAAGATGAAATGTTCAGCGAGGCCTTCTGATCTCCCTCAACTATAAGCAATTCTGGCCATAAGAGTATTGTCTTAGTTACTTCTTGTCACTGAAGAACTTTTCCTGGGCTCACATTTATGGTCCCTGATGAGTTGGCTCCAGGGCAGATTGCCATGGCACAGAGGCACTGAGGAGAAAAGCTGCTCACATCATGGCTGCCAGGAAGCAGAGATAGTACGAAGAAACCAGGAGACAGATACATCCTTCCAGGTCACAGCCTCAGTGGCCCAGCTCCGAGGCCCCATCACTTACCTGCATTCAGCTGTAGTGCAATGGCAAGTAGAAACACCAAAATGACACCCAGGATTTGGAGGCAGATTGATTTACATCAACAGGCCTTGATTGGGGTCATTCCCAGAATGTCAGGCCCTGATCTCTGGTGGTCTAGAGCTTTTACATGATGCACAAACAGGAGTTACAAAGCTGAGACAGAACAGCCTGGAAACTCTTCTGATTAGCTACCAGGGTGAGATCATCAGTTACAAGGGCAGATCAATGATCATCAGTTTATGAAGCTGGGTGCAATGATACAATCAGCAGTCAGTAAAGTAATTACAAAGCCATAGAGCAATTACAGAGGCAGTTTTGAAAAAGCAATATTTTAAAAAGAACAACTTCTTTTGGACAGTTTATCCCTTTCAGTAGTGCCCCATAGTACAGCCACCTCCCAAGAGCCCTGCCTCTTAACACAGAAGGTCTTGGGAGGCACTTTCTCTATTCTTGTACTATAACAGCTATGCCAGATAGTCAGTAACATGAGGGCCCACATTTAGAGGGGCCTAGCATCTCATTTAATGCTATGCTATTGCGGTCTAGAAATTCTTAATAAGTTTTGAACAAGCAGGCCCATTTAACATTTTTGCATTGGGCTGTACAAACTGGGTTGCTAATCCTAGATATGGACTTCCGCTCAGCAGAACCTGGTCTTTGTATTTATTCCAAAGCTAATGTTAGGCACTTTCCAGCCCAGATGAAAGATTAAAGTATGTAGCATTTTACTGAGCCAAAGATAGCTCCAGCATGTGCGCTTCTGGAAAATTCTTACTTTTTTTCGCAGAGCCAGTATGGGTAGGAGTGGGTGAGTTTGGGGGAAGGATGTGACTGGGACCACGTCCACTAAGGTTGTTCTGTGAACCAGGTTCAGCTTTGCCTCTTGTTCTTTCACTCGTGCTTTTCTCTCTAGTGATTATCACACCTTGCCATTCAGTACACAAAACCTGTGCTTTTCCCATATATTTGTCTAACTGGTCCCAGATACACAAATATCCTTCCCAAGCTGTCTACTTGGTGAACTCCTAGTCAATCTAAAATTTGCTTTAGTTGGCTGAACATAGTTACACACGCCTATGATCCCAACACTTTGGGAGGCTGATAGAGGAGGACTGCAAGTTGGAGCCCATCCTGGACAACTTAATGGCCTATGGAGACCCTGTCTCAAAGCGTAAAATTAAAAAATGGCTGACGATGTAGCTCAGTGTGAAAGCTTTGGGTTTGATCCTCAGTGCTGGCAAAAAAAAAGTTTAGTTCTCACCTCCTTTACGGAGCCTTTATGAAGCCCCTCTAATTTGAGCTAAGTGACTTGCTTTTAATCTCATATCTCCAGTAAGAACTTAATAATGGAGTGGAAATTATCTTATACCCTTCTTTGCCATTAAACTGAGGGTTCCCAAAGTGTGTGTGTTTATTTTGCTCTTTTTCTTTTTGTGGCACACCTCAAGGCCTTAAATACTAAAAGTACATTAAATAAGTCAGGAACCATTATCATGTGATTGCTGCTGCAGTATAAGTGGGTCTTAAGGGGACTATTAAGCCTCAACTATTGTCAAACTACCCCTTGCTCTCCCTTTAATACTGCTCTGAGAGTGTGCGCTGCTGTATCCCATGGTTCCATTTTCTTGTGTTCCAGTAAACATGATTTGGGCCAGATTTTACACTCATATCCTCTCACAGCTAGCTTACCCTGCTCTCTACTATCAGTTGACTCGCTTAGGTTCATGCTCCGTTAAACTGATATTGCTAACATGGATATTCCAGTAGAATAAAAATATACTTTAGATGCTGATTGAAATGTGGCATCACACTATGATTGTTAGGACTGGTGCACAGATTGTTCACTATCCCAGTTCTCGGCTGAAGGGAAAAAGGGGAGCCGGTGCTCACTGGATTGTATCTACCCAGCAGGGGTAACTTTGCCTCCTTTGTACAAAGGGAACCATTTGAACAGTGCTTCCCTGGCTTTGGGCCCCCTGGGATGCCACAACAGGTGAACTGCTTACTGCAAGGACTACTCATCTCTCCTTCTCCATTATTTAGTCCAGTGCTAGCCAATAAGAGATTATAAATGTATAATAAATTACAATTAATTAACTTTTGCTGATAGAGTGCAGCATGATCTGGGTCTAGTCTACAATATTGTTATCATAACATTTTCAATCTTGCTGTGAGTGCTTAAATGCGTTGTTACATACACAGAGATAATGTGACAAAAATCATAGCTGTCCTGCCTATCTCCTACCCCACCCCCAAAATCACATACGGTCCTTCATATCTGTGCTGAGGTTCACAAAAATCCATGATAGTATGCTAACGTCTCTGACCTAACTCATCTGTGCAGTCATGCAAAGAAAGTCTGGGCTGTGGCATCAACGTGCCTCCTTTGTGTCATGGAGATCCATTTCCTGAGTGGTCCACAGGGTTGATTACAGCTGGGGGTTGAAGGTGGCAGAAAGGCCACCTAGACAAACCTCATTTACCATCAGGAGATGGAAACAGAGAGGGAAGGAATCTCACACGATGGGTAGAGTAGTAGTTAGTGCCAGGTTCATCCCAGCTCCCTCCTGCAGCCTTGTGCATGCCTTTGGTCTTTCCTTTCACTCCAGCCACAGTAGTCTCCTTTTTCTGCAGCCATTCTTCATATCACCCTCAGATATGGCAGAGACATGTTTGGCCGAGTGGGAATAACAAATGCCAGTGGGGTTTATCCCTTCCCTCCTGCTAGGCCAGGAGCCAGCCTAGCCTCTGTCTGGAGATATCATGTAACACTGGTGAGTTTGGTGCTAACACGGAGCACTTGTAGGGCAAAGCACAGGGGAGGAAGGGTCATCGGCACAATGAGAAGACTATGAACAACGCAGGGAGCCATTCATCACAGGTGGTCAGAGCAGCAACCAGAAGCAAAACCCATATGGGTTCTTCACAGATTTCCCACCGTTGTCCTCAATTTGTCTCAATTCATTTCCAAAACCTTAAGGGGGTAAGGTGGGGGGGCCAAAGATAGGCTTTGCACAGAAGTCCTTATGAAAGTCTGGGTGTGCATGGGCCCCTCCCCCAACCCACCCAGGCTCAGAGCCTGGAGGGTCCCAGCAGGGCCTAGAGGTCAGTAATGCCCACTGTTCCCAGGCTGCCTGTGCAGGGGTGCCTAGGGCCTTCAGGCAGACCCTCCAGGGTATCTGGGCAGCAGAGTCAATGTCTGGGCTTATCTGAGCACTCCAGAGACTGTGTACTTCTTCCTAATTGATAGATGGGCAAGACTGAGCCTTCTGCAAAGAGGAATTAGCTCTCCAAAGTCATAAAAGTATAAACCTTGTGTGTGAAACAACCAGGAATGTTATACTGTTTCCTGTTTGGGGCCTAGAACTTCCTGGCTGCTGTCATTTCCTTCATTGGGACATGGCTTTCAGGCTCATCTGCCTGCACTTGAGTCACAGATAATAGCACTGAGCTGGGGCGATGTGAGGAGGCCAGGGAAGTGTGATTTGGGAAGAGATCAAGTCCCTGGGCAAGAGTTTGTCTGAAGAGAGGAGAGGAGGAGGAGGAGGTAGGGAACATGGAAGGGTGAACATAGCCATGGTGACCTCTGGCTAACCTATCAAAGGGCTGACCCTGACCCTGACTATCTGAATGAGACCCCTCTTCAGAATTTCCTCAGTTCCTTTCCACTATAGTGTTTATTACATTTTATGCTGCTATTTCTTAGGATGTATTTTCTTGTTCAACGTCTGTCTGGATCACCAGACTGTAAAGTCCACAAAGAGGACCTGGAAGTGCCTGTCCTACAGTAGCCACTCAACAAGTATTTGCTGAAAGACTGGTGACAATTTATTTTTAACATTCAGGGCTCAGTGTGAACAATAACGTAAATTGGAATACCACTGACCATTGAATAGCTGCGACTTGTCTATGGGAACTGACCACTAGATATAAATGTAAACCACATATAGCTTATATAAAACTATTTCTATTGATTGTCTGTGATTTTCTTTTGTGGTTTAGATAGATAACCAAAGAATTGATATTTTCCCAATGGTTGTGGGTTAACAAAAAGTACCATATGTGATATGTCAGCATTTCTCTACACTTACCTGTGTGTTAACCATCTACTTTCCTAGGCTATCAATTCTATGAAAATGGGGCATTATCTTTGTTGTTCTTTGGTGCTTAGAATAGTGCCAGGCCCCTGGTGAATGCTTCATGAATATTAGTTAAATGAATGAATGAAAATCCACAAGTCTGGGGGCAACTCCAAAACTAACTTGCTGATTGGCTGGAAGAGGCCACCTGAGAACTGAAAATGGAAACTCCAAAGGAGTCTATTGTTCTGGCAAGGGCAATGGCCCAGAAGGTCAGAAGTCTGAGATCTACATTACTTTTCCTTTTCTTGTTGTTGCAAAGGGCTCTATTCCCTCCATTGTCCTAAGAGGGAAATTGATTGTGTGGTCTCTAGGGTGAGAGTCTGTGAGTGACTCCAGAGCACCACCCATCAACTACCGCTCTTTTTTGAGGACCATTGTTCTGGGGTCACAGCATCTGAGTTACCTTACTGCTGTTTCTTGCTGTTGAAGGAGATTCTTGATTTTTGTTTTGGTATAAAATAGAGAGTTAAACATAATGCAGTGCTCTTGGAAGTTCAGTAATGGGTATACTAGAAAGGGTCGTGGCACGACAGGCCTGGGTTTTGGTCTCAGCTCTTCACTTACCAACTTGATGACCATGAACACTTCCCCAGCTTCACCAACATGTACTTGTGGCAACTAGGAATGCTTATGCCTGTGTCCAGATTTGCAGAGAAATAATATATATAAAACCAAATAGATGTCAAGTCCCTTCCCCTTATCCTAGAAAGCGGAAAATGCAACTGTGCCCAGAGGAACATTGAATACCTGGCACCAAATCCCAGCCTTCAGATTGTCCCCAATGAGGCCAGCAGGCACTGAAGGGCTGTAAAGTAGGAACTGGGCTTTTCCTTAGAGGAAAATCAAGACAACTTCTGTATGAGAAGTGCAAACTCCAAATAGGTCGTTTACCTCTTTTGTGACAGCATCTTCTGGTGCATAAGGAAAGCAGCCCTGCAGAATTGGAGAAAAGAGTAGTATTTGTCACTCTTCTGGATAAACCTCATTTGCGTCCCTGCCGAGTGTTGGCTGTTGGGTTCCAAGAAGTGTGATTGTTAGGTGGGTTGGCACACCTCACTCCCAACAAAGACCACTGCAGTTTTGTTTTTGTGTAGAGGCACATGACTGCTCTGTGTGGAGCCTCTGCTGCATGCCAGAAAGGGTGCGAGAGCGGGTGTGAGTTACTTTAAATACTGTGGCAGACGCAGTAGGTTGGCTCGCTCAGCACTCACTTCCTCCCATGTTTTCCTGTCTTTTTTCCCCTGGAGTGTAGAATCTAACCTAAAGTTTTGTGTGTGCCAGGCAAGCGGTCTACCAGTAAGCTACCCCCAACCCTGCTCTGTTCTCCCATAGATTCAGGCAATCCATGTTACCCTTCCCAGCACCCTGCCGAACTCCTGGAACTTACTTCTGGGCAGGGATATGTAAGTTACTAGAGAGGGTGTCAACTGAAATCCGAGTTTTTAAGAAGAGCCAACCCTTTTCTCCTTGCACCCTTCTGTCTTCCTCCTTCCTGTAATAAAGATGCGATGCTCAAGGGTGCAATAGCACTTCTGCAACTAGGCAGCAAAGCATGAGGAGGAGGCAAGGCATCTACCAAGCTAAGGATAGAGAAAATAAAAGACAGGGTGAGTCTAACTCCTGATATCATATCGATTTTCACTGGAAACACAATATCTACAACACATCGGTATTTAAGTACTACTAGAGGAGATAACATGGGACAAATTAAACTACTGCTGGACCTGTTGTAACACACAACCAGATTCCCAGCATAATAAAAGGTGAAAAAAACAATGTAGGCCTTAAAACTGAAGAGAATTGATCAGGGGTCAAAGCCCTGGACCAAGTTCAAACAATGAACTGCAAACACAGAGCAATGCCTTCCCTACCTTGGCTCATCACAATCACTTCCTGAAATGGATACGCACATGTTAACAGAGGCCAGAAGGATGTAAAATAGACTCATGTGGATCAGAACTGAGAGCTGATCACACATGAACTCCTGAAGCTCATGTTCCTGACCCCATAGCTCATTTGCTCTGTTGCTTTGCCGGCCTTTGGGTTACCCTACACAGCATGGTGACAAGGAACAGCAAGCAACTCCACAGCCACACTGTGGTCCCAGAGGACACTTCCCCAGACTCAGCAGGTCACCCCAGAGCCAGGACCCCAGCATCCATCCTTCTAGCCCTTTGTTTTCTAGTCCCGCATCTTCTGCTTTCCTCTGTGCCTTGCTGCACCACTGTTGAGCAAAATCAGAGACAGGACAAGGAGCTTTTTACACTAGAGAGGTATATTCTCACACTAATTTCCTTCCAGGCCTCATTTCAGACTAAGTGTGCACCAAAGGTACTCCTAGCCAATAAGTCAACTTTTCTTTGCCCTAGAATGTGGCCTCTGAGGACAATTTCCTAGAGACCATAGCCTGAAGAGAGGACTGAAGACTTCTGGCAAAGACCACAAACTGAAGTAGATTTTGTCTGAGACTTAAGGGAGATGTTTCCAACTAACCCTGATTTTTATTTCCTAAAGCAGAAGGTGACCATGAACCTGTTAAGACAGACAGGTAACAATGACTGGGCTTTCCCTGTTTCTGTGCTCTGGTAGGAGGCAAGAATAGCAGGGGCAGTTAGATGGGCTACTGGTTGAACCAACACATGAGATGATGCTTTTCAGTGTGTGGTTTATTGGCCACTTGAAATATCTGTGCAGCCCCTAGGGATAGAACTGGGAGCTTGGTGTTACTCATGTCAGCTAGGTTCCACTTCTCACCAGAGGCAGGAGGGGAGCATAAGAAAGTTCTTCTCCAGTATCAGGAAACACATGCAAATGATCGTTTTCTGAAAAACAACCTGAAAGTAGTTCTTCCCACTCCCACTCAAAGAGCCTCACAGTCCAGCCACTGGCTAGAAAACTGACTTTTAAAATCCTTATTTATGGACAACCACAATCTCAGTCTAACTCTGGCCTGTTTTGACTTCCCAAACTCAAAATTTCCTGTAAGAAATGTTTTTTAAGAATCTGTGTACCTCACAGGAAGCTGTCAGGCTATAAACATATGCCCAAACTTCTGACTTGGAGCACATAGATCTGATCACTCAGGCTGTGTTGGGGAAGTCAGCTTCTACACCAAGGAGCAGTGAGGATGGACAGTTTGAATATGTGCCAGGGTTAATGGACCGAGCCCCCGGCTTCGGATGTATTCAGACCATGAGATGTTTCTTTTGCAAATCATCTTATGTGGTAACTTTTCTCCTTGCCTCTCCCTGTAAGTAAATATCAGTGTATTATTATCTGGACCTTAAGTGAGGCTGTTAGCTTTTCCCCCTCTTGTCCATTCTCAGGGTTTGTTCTTGTCTCTGACCCACACCATACTGCTAGAGCTTCGTGGTTCAACTGACTTGAACACTGCAAAGTGGTGTGGTTATTTTTCAATTACACTTTTAATTTGGTGATAATTGCAGAGTCACATGTAGTTTAAGAAGTAATACTGAATAATTCCACGTATCTTTTATCCAATTTCTCTCAAAGGTAACAGCTTGCAAAAATTATAGTACAATAGCACAACCTAGATGAGCTTGATACATTAAAGGTACAGAACATTTCCACCACAAGATCCTTTCTGTGGGCCTTTTATGGCTACTCTCACTTCCGTCCTGCCTGCTACCTTCCTTCCTTATCCTTGGTAACCACTCATCTGTTCTCCATTTCTTTAATGTTGCCATTTCAAGAAAGCTATATGTGTTAGACAGCTTTCTGTCACTATGATAACATACTTGAAGTAATTAATTTATAAAGAGAAATGTTTTGTCTCAGCTCAAAGGTGTAGGTCAGTTAGCCCCATTGCTTTGTGTGTGTGGCAAGACAGCACATTCTGATGGAAGTGCATGGTGAAAAAGAAAACACTCACCCCATATCCAGGAAGAAAAGAGAGAAGGAGAAGGGGAAGAAGGAAGAAAAAGGAGGAAAAGAAAAAGCAGAGGAAAAAGAGGCCAGGGTCCCTTAAAAATCTCCAAAGACCCCTCCAGTGATTTCTGAATCTGTCCCTAGGCCCTACTCCTAAAGGTCACCTTGGGACCAAGCTTTCACCACATGAGCCTCTTGGGCACAACGGAACACTATAAATTAGGAATCATACAGCACGTGACTTTGCGGGAATGGCTTTGATGTGTGTATCCCTCGTCATGCTGAGTGTGTATCACTCATCACTCACCATGATTCCCAGGGAGTCATATGAGCTGGGGCATGTACCAGGAGCTTCTCCAAACCAACACTCTGTGGCTTGGTGTGGCTTGTTTGACTGTTCACCCATGAGGGACTTCACAGCTGTCTCCAGTTTTTGGCTTTTATAAATAAAGCTGCCGAGAACAGTTATGCACAGATCTTTGCATGAACACACATTTTCATTTCTCTGGGATAAATGCCCAGGAGTGCAATTTCTGGGTCATATGGCAGTTGCACATTTAATTTATAAATAAACTGTCAAACTGTTTTCCATTTCACAATCCCACCAGGAACACATGAGGAATCCAGTTTCTCTACATCCTCACCTGCATTTATTCATTGTCTTTATTTTAGTTATTCTGGTAGAGGTATGTGCTACTTTAATGGCTTAAATTTGCATTTCCTTAGTCAGTCATGATACTGAATGTCTTTTCATGTTCTTGTTTACCATCTGCATATCTGTTGTAGTGTTCATTCATATCTTTTGCCTCTTTTCCAGTTGAGTGTTTTTTTTTTTTTTTTTTTTTTTTTTTTTTTTTTTTTTTTTTTTTTTTTTTTTTTTTTTTTTTTTTTTTTTTTTTTTTTTTTTTTTTTTTTTTTTTTTTTTTTTTTTTTTTTTTTTTTTTTTTTTTTTTTTTTTTTTTTTTACTGTTGAGTTTGGAGAGTTATTTGTATATTCTGGATACTAGTCCTTTGCCAGATATCTGGTTAACAAATACTTTTTTTCCTCCTCTCCCTTCCCCTTCCCTTCTCTCCTTTCCTCCCTTTTTTTCTTACTGCATTGAGGGATAAAACCCACAGCTCAATGCATGCTAAGCTGTATTTTATCTTCATGAAGTCTTTCAAAGAGCAAAATCTTACACTGTGATGGAGTTCAATTTATTACATTTTCTTTATATAGATCATGCTGTTTGTGTCAAGTCCAAATGTCTCTGTCTAATCCTACAGTGTAAAGATGTTTTCTTGCATTTTTTAACAAGTTTCATAGTGGTGCATAAACCCAAGGTATACTGTGAGTTAATTCTTGTATATCATGTCAGACTTAGGGCAAGGAACATTTTTGTCCCTCTAAACACTCAATTGCTCCAGAGCCATATGCTGAAGAGGATATCTTTTTTCCATTGAATTGCTTTGGCACCTATTCCAAAAATCAAACATTGTATGCAGGTCTATTTCTAGGTGCTCTGTTATATTCTGAGTGTCTACATGTCTGTTCCTCTGCTGACATCATCCAGTGTTGATTACTATCTTTCTATATTTCAATATAATGTCTTAACTTCACATATTGATTCCTCCTACTTTTTTCTTCTGTTTCAAAACTGTTCTTTTCATATAAAATTTATAATCAGCTTGTCCATATTTATAAAAATCTTGCTGAGGTCTTGATAAGAATTATGTTATATATATATATATATATATATATATATATATATATATATACACACACACACACATACACATACATTTGAGGGGTAATTAACATCTTTCCTCTTTTGAGTCTCCCAAACTATGAACATAGAATGTCTCTCCAGTTATTTAGTTCTTTGATTTCTTTCAACAATATTTTGTAGTTTTCAGCATACAAGTCTGCTACAAGCTGAGTTATGTGTCTCCTCCAAATGCGTGCTTTGAAGTTTAACTCCAAGTGTGACAGTACCAAGTGGTAAAGCCTTTGGGAGGTGATCTGCTGATGAGAACAGAACCCTCCTACAAAAGACTTGTTCCCATATAAGAGAGGCCCAGGAGAACTTGTCAGCCTTCTGCCATGTGATAACACAGTAAAAAGATGCTGTGCAGGAGGGCTAGCATGGTTCTACTATTGTATTATATCACTTAATGCTAAGCAATAATCGAAGACGGGATATTAGATTAATAGTGTATATCTGTATGTGTTAGCCTGAACACACACTTCGAAGATAACAATATGTAAAGCAGCAACAAGCGGTGTTTTTTCTTCTGTTGTTGTTGTTGTGGATGTTGTTGCTGTTGTTGATGTATGCCTGTT
>PVLD010034026.1:0-13072 GCA_004027595.1 Dinomys branickii | reverse complement strand
TATTTTCTATGATAATGGGTGTCTGTTTGTCAATATGTTTTTGTACTTTTATGTTTCTAAAATAAAAAAATAAATAAATAAATAAAACCAGGGCCCTGAATTCTGTTGCAATGTATTAAATCCTTAAACTAGCTCTCTCTCCTCCCCCTCCTGGATACTAAATTTTTCCAGCTAAGGAAAGGTTTCCAACAAATTTCATGAAGCAGTTTTCAAGACAGAGCTCTCAGATAAAGGCCATCTGCATTTTCTTGCAATACAATACCAAAGTCCAGAGAGTTTGGGGGTGGGGTACACCTTCTTTTCATAAAGCGGAGTAGTAAACCACAAAGTGATGGGTTATCTCCAGCCATGAAGGGCTCACTTTCTTTATGATATAATGTTTGCTTTCTTTAATGGAACATTGTAATATAATTTAAGATGTAGCCAACATGACCTTCACAGTACAAGTGGCCAGGGCTCATTTCCATTAATTCTCAGCCTCCAACTCTAGCTCCTAGAAGATAGCTCTTGCTAAATATTATGTGTTCATTTATTTTGCATGAGTATGTTTGTAATACATAATAAATACATTCATAGTGGGGAATTGGTACATATACACACCACACCTTGATCCTTGATCCTTCCCACCTCCCCTTCCCACCCTTCCTTTCTGCCTCCTTTGGATTCCTAGAATGCCTTCCCATTTATTACCAGAAGAAAAAAAAAATACAGGAACCCTCAAGCCTGTCATAATCAAATCGTTGTCAGTGCGAAATACTGTCATCAGTAGCTGTAGATACTGACAACTGCCTCGGATCCGTCATGACTCTATGCATGCACACTGACTCTAATTTGTTGGAACTGCTTCCCAGTAAGATCCCTGGGATCTGCTGAGCATCTCCTATGTGCCAAGCCTCGCTGTGCAGAAAAAGAACTGCCTAAAGGTAGATTATAAACAAAGTGGTGCCAGAGCAGAGGCAGATTCATATTGGTACAAGAGCACCGACAAAGAAAGGACCTGGCACCTGGGGTGGGGAGGAGAAAGAAGAGTGGGAAGAGCTCACCTGGGGGAAAATGTAGGTGGATGTGTACTGAAAGGGTAAGAACAGCATATGCAAAAACTCAGAACACTAAGGGCACAGAGCCAGGAAGTTCTGCAGAGATACTAAAATATTGATTTATGAAGTGAGAGGAGAGGTTTGTGAGACTAATGTTTGCACACGGGGTCCGAAAGACAGGAACAGACTGTTAGGTCTGTGGAGGAATCAGAAGCCGCACAAAAAGGCTATTGAAAACCATTTATAATGAGATTCTTTGGACCTCTTTCTAATGAGACCCCCTTAGTAGAAGTCACAGATTTTACTGGATTTCACTTTTTAATAAAATGTATTAGAACAAGATTCCGCAGTCCCCTAACATAAGATCTTGCTATTTATTCCTGGCTCCCCCAGAGGTAGGAAGCTGGAAAAAACACACCATTAAAATACCTTCTTATAACTAACTTGGGGATATAAAAGGTTACCATGATAATAGAGATGGAGAAGCTTTAGGAAGTTCCATAGCCTAAAACCATACTTATCACTGCAGGGTGACTAATGCAAATGGTGAGACTGTACATGGGCACCCACAAGAGATGAAGTGGAGTCTTCAGTCTGTCTGCCTAAACATCCCAGTGTTTCCTAAACTAACAGGGTACAAAAATACTTCTGTGGACAGCCCTGGGGTGCACAGGTTCTCACATGTCCCCATTCTGCAATGCTCACAGCCGAGCCCAGATGCCACTGCGTAATTCAACCAGCAATGTTAAATGTTTAAGTTTCTGACCTGGTTAATATGTAAGTGAAAACCATCATTTATGAACAGTTTTGGGTTTAGAGCACACTGTTCATTTGTACTGCCCAAGTTGAAACCCTAGCCTCAGAGAAATTAAGCTAGATGAAGGGTACATCACAATGTCCAGAGATGCTTGAGACAGGGTTGAGGCAGCTTCTCTCCCCTGCAGCGGGTGTTTGCTGTAGCCTGTGCTGCATTCACTTCTCCTCCTGTTGACTCATTTAGGGCGGGTCCTATCCTCACAGCATGTATTCTTGGATTGTCCATAAAGGCAGCCTACCTAGGACACACTGGTCAAGCAAGACCTCTATCTTTCCTGGAAATTAAATATTGTATAGGAGGACAGGAAAAGAGAAAATGCTGAGAGGGGATAGCCAGACTTACTTCCTGTTGTCTGCAACCAAAGAACCCCGAGTGGGACACAGAATCTAGTTCAACGATCATGAAGCCAAGGATAAGAGAAAGCTAGACAAGGGAGGCTGAAACAGAAATACTGAGCTTGTAGCTTTATAGAGAACTCACTGAAATTGCTTCACAATGGCACGAGAAGGAGAGGAATGGGATGGTGATAACTGGATGGGAAAGAAAAATTCTTCTAACATGAGCCAGCGGAGGCTCTCTCGGGCACTAACTTGAATTATGATAAGCACCATGGGTGAAGCAGAGCATGAGTGTCACAGGAGGATGCAAAGTGCCAAGAACCAGGTGCGTCACCAGTATGCCTTGGGTAAGGACAGATAAAAAATGTGGTACATGAAGGGGCACTCAGGAAATATTCAGGGCAATATCCGAGGCAGAATACCCTGGAGCAATAGCTACCATAGCCAGGAAAGCATAGGCGCATTTGCTGCAGCAGGCAGTAGAATCTGAGAGATGCTTGCTTAGCCTTTGCAGGAGCCCTGCTATCCCTTCTGACCTTGCATTGCCGCTGGCAGTTTTCCCGAAGAGAATGGGAAACTACTCAGGGAAATCCAGGAGCCTCTCCTGTGCTATTCTGTTACATTCCAGTGGCTGGGGAGAGCCTATAATCGCCTCTGTAGCATTTACATGCAAACATATAAGCAGCATAGCTTTAGAAGGACTCTCCCAAGGCCTCATGTGCAACAGTGTTTGTCTATGAGTGGAAGTAATCTGGCACGGTGAGCCTTTGCTTTAAATCCCACCTCCTTTGCCACAGCTGTGAAGACCAGAGAAGCACAATAGCCATTTCATGGGGTTGCTGTGAGGACAGATGAAATGGTGCATGTAATGCATTTAGCACGGAGTCCCACACACACTACGTGCTCAACAAAGTTAGAGCAAGAGCCAGAAAAGACGCCCAAGGACATGAGCCAGAGCTGTTCCAATCCCTTTACTGTTATCAAATTCCTAGACACACGCTGTGCACTTTGGAAAAAGGAAAACTAAGCTTATTGCTGGGCAGTGCACTCCCTGTGACCTTCAAGTGGCCCTGGACGACACCCGATGCAGGCGGAGGGGTCAGCAGGGGTTTGGATCTGGCTTCGAGAAGGGGGAAGGGGGGCATCTGGCAGCAAAGTCCCTTAAGGCCAAGTGGCAGCTGATTCACACAGACAGTATTCGGGCAGGAGTGGAGGGGTAGGAGAGAAGCCTGCTCTCTTGCCTCCGGAAACCGGCTCCTCGTCATCGCCGCAGCTGCCATCTTTCATCACCCGGCCTCCCCCAGATGTGGCAGCCAACTCACAGAATCCCCTCCCACACCAGGGGCGTGTTGAGACTTTGCCGCCTGCTGCCAGCGCTTGCAGGAACAGTACTCTGGTTCCCGTGTAAAATGAAAGAGCAGCAGTACAAGAACTGGCATGGGGCAGGGTTAATAATTGTTTGCTAATGCAGCTGTTAGTAAAAATGCATTGGATATTAGGTAATTTGAGGATATGGCAAGAGAAAATGCTTATACTTAGAGAAGAGTAAGATCCATGTTCATGGAGAAATCCTAAGTCCCAACAACCAACAATGCCGAAAGGCAAAACATTCCACTTGGACAATTGCCTCAGTGAGTTGTGGTCACACGGTGTTGGTTGCACGTCAAGAAGGCAGTGATGGACAGAGCGGAAATTAATTGGTTTCACTTAGAGGCAAAGCAAACCTAACATGATTTTTCGCTTTCCACTTTATTCTATCATTCATTATTACAGCTTTAGTCATCATTCACCTATTATTTCTTCATGAAGCCAGATCAAGCGACCTATCAGGACTCAATTCAAAGTCAGATAAAACCCCATTCCACCTATACTGCACAATCAAAGACATTCTATGTCTTATGTTCATATTATTAACTTTATTAACTTTAGTCCTATTTTCACCAGATCTTCTATGTGATCCAGATAATTATAGATCAGCAACCCCCCTAAACGTGCCCCTGCACATTAAACCAGAATGATATTTTTTATTTGCATATGCCACCCTTCGCTCAGTTCCTAATAAACTTGGAGGAGTTCTACCCTTAGTATTCTCACCCTTAATCCTAGCTCTTTTCCCAATTTTATAGTCATCAAAACAACTCAGTACGTCATTCTGCCCTCAAATTTACTTATTCTTACATGAACTGGTGGCCAACCAGTTGAACACCCATTTATCTCTATTGGTCAGTTAGCATCTATCACCTACTTCTCTATTATCTTGATTTTTATACCATTAACAAGCATAATAGAAAATAAACTACTTAAGTGAAGGACCCACACAGTATAATCAGTACTTTGGTTTTTGTAGACTATCACCTCATGTGAGTAGTTGCACGCTACATTGTTTAAAATACAGAAACATTATTATTTAAAATATGAAATTTTTTTGTGTACTCATGTCCAGTTGTTTTTATGTCCACAAAATCCCACTTGGAAATTGTTCTACCATGACACTGTCCTTAAAGAAATTATCCACAAGGAGTTAGTAGCACTGAATTCCCAATCTAAAAAGTTCCTTGAAGAAAGTTTAATTCTCATTTCTAAGCTTTCTATGTAAAACCTGGTAATGATACTTACCAAACTCTATGCCAATTACTTTGTAGGCATTGTCCAGTTTTCCAGAATGTAAACCAGGGCAGCTGGCCCCATATAAATTGTGCATATAGATACTGGTCCATGTAATTGCACCTTCTCTTTCCAGATGCCAACACAGGCATCGGAGACTTTTTCCAATTCATCCCTGTCCATACCTCATGACAATCCTGTCAGGATGGAAATTTTATTATCTTCATTTTATAGATGAGATAACTGGCTTAGAGGAGTCAGGTAATTTGCACAAGACACCGAGCCACTGAGTGACACTGCTGGATGACAGTCCATTGCCTCTGAGCCCTCAGAGTGTTAACTTTTGTTTTCCAATAAAACACTTAGCTTGTTGTAAGTTACCCTTCAGTAACCTTCCTAAGATAGGTAAGGACCTGCACAGATTACATTTCTGATACAAATCAAACCTAGGTTGAAAGAGACAAAGCAAGGGCCAAAACCAACGATTCCTTGCCTACCTTGTGAAAGATAATGATAATTCTAGGTTAAACTCTAATGAACGGATAACCACACAGCAATTAGCAGTTCAGGCACACTGACTGGCAGTCTTGGCAGCACAGTTGTGATTGTCATAGAAACTGGACTCCTCTCCGCTCCTGCAGAGGCATTCCATGTGGCTGATCCAGGATGGAGCTGACTGCTGAGGGTTTCCCCACTGCCCAAGTTGGAATGCTGCTCTTTTAACATCTTTCCAGAGAAACGCAATGCAAAGAGGGTCACAGAAAGATGGGGTAGTGTGTCTGCTGGTAAAAAATGCATCTTCTTTCATTTCATGCAGTTGCTCTGAAACTTCTGCTGGTAGTTCACATAGTCTGCAAGGGCAGCTTCTCAAGTTTTCTAAAAAGAAAAACTTAAGATCAACTTCATTTATTATTTCTCACCTTTTTTTTTTTTTTTTTTTTTTTTTTTTTTTTTTTTTTTTTTTTTTTTTTCCGGGACCGGGGATCGAACTCAGGGCCCTAGTGCTCAGCGGCAAGCACTTAGCCCACTGAGCTGTACCTCCAGCCCTATTATTTCTCACCTTGTAAAACTCATAATTTACAGCCAAGACTAATAACATTAATAGAACCAGTGAATATATCCCATTAACATTTGTCTTAACTCTGCAAATGTCTAAGTCTTCCTAATCTCCTTAAGAAAATTATCAAGCAACATTAATCTAGTTAGCACTGTAGTTGAGTCATCAGTTTATAGAGAATGGGTGGCGTTACATGATAAATCTACCTTATCTTTTACTGAGTTGACAAGGCATAGAGAACTTTGTAACCAAAATGTACAGAATGTCTTCTATGAACTCAGCATGTTATTTCATCTACACAATGAATCTATGAGATACTTATCTCATTCTCTTCATCACCAGTACATGAAACAGAGCGGAAGGGGAAGTAGTTGGCATCCTACTATTGCCTTCAAAGACACACTGTTGATGACCAGTGGACCTCCCCCTAGGCTCAGCCTCCCAATGGTACCATGCGCTGAGGAACAAGCCTTTGAAATTTTTCTAGAACTTATGTACTCCATAATTTATACTAGCTGGAACCCAAGTAATTAAAATCTTGAATTAAATGACTCCCTCTCTCCCATATCCCTGTGGTCTACCACCATTACATTCCTAACATGAAGGGACAAAAACTAAATGTGACAGAACAATGAGGAACCTTGATTTTTTAATCCTTAAATTGTGCCATGAGGTCATATAACATATAGTCCAATTTCAGAAACCTATCCCAATACTATACATTGCTGCAGGAGGGATTGCTGACATGAACCCAAGGCTTTGTGAAATTCTAAGTTATTGAAGAAAGATTCTGTTGAGTTCAGAATATCTTGCTTAGGCACGAAAATGTGCTGGAGAATTTCCAGTTTTTTTGGTAATAAACTACAATAGGAAAGGTAGCTCTATAGCAAGCTCCATTACATAATTCCATGATTATGTAGGTAATCTACATAATTAAATATACTTTCAAAGAAACCCTCATTTCCTCCAAAGCTCCCAAATTTACCATGTAGATGAACACAGCATTGTGAATGATGGGGCAAAATCTAGGTTTGGCCTTCAACTTTGGACATCAGATTCCCTCTCAGTAGAAGAGTATGAATAAGATGATCTCTGAGTCCTCTTCTGGAGTCATACACTCATGCATTCCTTCATTTGTTCATTCATTTATTCACTCACTAAACATGAATAGCTTATACACGTAGTGTTCTAGTCTTTGATGGTGCTACCTTGACATTATCATCACCATCAATATTACACACTGATTATGCGCCTGCCTTTTTAACCAAGGTTAAAAGAAAGACTCACTCCTTTCCAAGGAGAAACTTAACATGCATACAGCCACGGAAGGTACCTCAAGACAGGCACCAATGACCAAGGCACTAGAGAATTAGCCAAGAATCACATACATTTCTTTCCTTATCTCGGCAGTGGAGCTAAGACGAAGTTAAAGATCTCACCTGCCACACTGGAGGTGAGATCATGTTAGGCATTTCCTCTGCATTACTCCCTATTGTAAGTCTCCAACCAGACCCGACCCTCCAAGCCCCCTATCTGCTTGCCAGCAGAAGCTCTACTGCATGTGGGGAACTCAGCTTTCAGCAGGGAACTCAGCTCAGCACCCCCACCAGGAGGCTGTCATCGACAAGCATAGGAAAGGAGATAAGACAAGAAAATTTGCAGGTCCTAAGAACATCTACAGACACTGAAAATTTTTCATCAAGCACTTCAAAGGACTCTGCCCACTACGATTGAAAATTACCCAAAAACTGTAACCATAGATGTCCATTGAGATCCTCCACCTAATGTCTCCTGCCTTCTCTCCATCCCTATAAAAAAGCACACTTCTTTTTGGGGGCAGACAACCTTACCTAAAGGTTGAGCACCTCAGTGTTCAGGTTTTGGGCAGACAACCAACCAATATTTTGCCCAATATTTTTTGCCCAGCTGCCCAATATTTTTTGGGCGGACAACCAACCTTACCTTACTCTCTGCCTAAACCCAGATATAACAAATTCCATGCCATACTACCTTCACACAAGCCCAGTAGTCTCAGCTGGTTACATATGTTACACATATATTGTGAAAAGCACATATGAACTGACAGTATAGTAACCAAACGCAATTACAGGCAAGTGGCTGCATGCACACAACTGGCTCACTCAGGAACCATGAACCAATGTGTACAAACACCCGTACACCAGTACTCACTCTACTTCCCTTCAATTCAGTGATGCCTTTTGTTTGGTGGGTGTGGAATGGGATATAAAAGCACTAAGGAAAGGGCCCTGCCTCCTCCCACCCCAGGAGCTCACAATTCATTTCTTTCACTTGAAAATGGAAATGATTTCAGTAGGTACAATGATTCTAACAGTAACACTCTGGACAGCAGAAAAGGCAGTGATCAAACATTGCTGAAGAATCTGGGAACACTTCTCTACAAACGTAGGCTTTTTTCTGAGCTTTAATGAAATTATAAGACTTTGGGAGCATGATGTCGCTCTTGAACAGCAATCGAAGAACATGGGATTTACAGCCAGACTCCTTGAGTTTGAGATCTGACTCCCCGTGACTTCAGGCAAGTAACCTTTCTGTTCTGTGGCAAGTATTTAAAAAGTTAAAATATAGAATGCTTTCAAAAGTGCTTTACATAAATGTTTACTATTCGTATACAATGGAGAACCCTGCAGGTAATGAAATTAGCATAAGCCAACTAGACTATTACAGTTTTCTTCATGGTCCAGTGGCTATACTATGGAGCTTAAAAAGGACTCTATGGTTGAGATTGTGTTGCAAAGTTTAGGGCGGTGATGGCAAAACTTTAATAGACTGACTGCTCAAACTACAACCCAAAATCCTCTTATTTATTGCAAAGTGTCAATACTGCAATTAAACCTGAATACTGAGGTGCTTAGCTGCTGGAGTGACGTGGCTCTCATACTGACAGAGAGGGTTCTTCGTGCTCTCTGTGGCATGTATGCCATAGCTTGGCCACCCCTGGTTTGGGGGAGTATGTATTTAATCTGTGTGGCACTCTAGTCTAGTAATGACTGTCTCTCAGACTCGGGGGCTCTCAGCTTGCCTGGATCCCAAAGACTTACCATAAGGCTGCTTACAAATTCCAGAATTTCCAGGATTTGGAAGGCACTAGAAAAAGGGTAGGAAAATGCTATTATATCAAATTATCATCCTATTTCTTATTCATTCTTTCATGATTGTTTAGTAGGTTTGCTTAGAAAGAAGTACTAGTGCATTGGAAAACAAAAAGTAGGGCTTCTAGACAAGAACACACGATGTCTAGCCAGATTAGAACACAGGGTTCTCTTAAGAGATGCCAAGGCTATTTTCCTCTTAGGAGAACCAGGAGCAGAGAGCTTTGCAGACTGTGTGTTTTCACTATTAGGACACTATTCTTCGCTCCTTGCTCTGTTACTTACTCGTAACCAAATTTAAGAAAAAGGTCATTGTTGCAAGACAGCAAGAAAGCAGACTTTGAAATTAGAATTGCCTTGGAAGGTTGCAAAGCTATGATTTCCTTCCTTTGAGAAACAGCAAAGGCAAGTATTAGAATTCATAAGGGTTATTCCTTTACGCAGTTCCAAATCAGAATCTCATTGCTCTTATCCTTTCATTTTCAGCAAGAATTGAATTTTCAGATGATATAAATTTTAACTATGGACTCTGCTTAAAGTTTTGCAAGTTGAAGAAAAAGAAGTAGGACAGCATTTCTATTCCATGTGCTGAAGGAGGCCTGGAAAAAGAAGAAAGGGGGAAAAAAGCCATCACACTCCGAGAACTGTGGCAGTGCAGCATGACCTAGTTGTAGACTGAACCACCTGGCATTCCTTTCCAGTTTTGCTACTTCCTGGGCCACATCATTGTACTGACTTAGCTAAATATCCTTCTTCTCTCTCTGTTGAAATATATATTAATGCAAAAAATTTACTACCTTGGATATGGTCCTGTTGCATTCTAAATCCCATCAAAGGCTGTTATATTGGTATTGATATCTCTCTCTCCGTCTCTCCCTTCCCCCTTCCCTCTCTTTATCCTCTCTTGTTTTGTCTTATAAATGTTCATATTTGGAAGACTAAGAGGAAACTATGTATATCTATCTATGAACACATATGTGTACATTATATGATTATATGAGGAAGGTGTATCCTATACAAACATTATGTAGATGTTTAAATATTATGCTTCATTTTTGCAACATTATGCATCTGAATGTTGATGAAAGATCATTTTACCCCCAAGAAATACTCAGAGGATGACAGCAACCAACTCCTTTCCCCTCTTGGGTTCCTTTCCCCTACAATTCATGTAGATCTAGGAGGCTGTAGTTTGCCTGGGGAGCTACTGCATTCCCTTTGTGTTTCCTGGCTGTTTCTAGTCTGAGTCCTTTGACAGCACAGGTTCTCAAACCGAAGCTCTGGACCCGCAGCATTAGCGCCAGCATCACCTGGGAATTTGTTCGAAATGCTACCTTAGCCCTCACTCTGGATCTATGAAAGCAGAAATTCTGCAGGTGGGGTCCCAGAGACCTGTTTTCATAAGTACCTCCCCACTGACAAGTATAGACATGAAAGTTAGGGAACTTTGCTTCAGTATAGAGATGCAAAATTTGTCATTTGGAGAATAGAGGAAACTATTACAATAGGATACAACCTGGTCATGTAAGTCAAGTATGAAGCAGGTAATTATGGCACCATCTCTTCAAACATGACTCTGATACTCTCCACTTAAAACCAAAATTTTAATGTAGTTTTATTCATCATTTTATTTTATTTCTTAAGAAATACTTATAGAGCCCCACCATGTGCCCACCTCTGAAGGCACAGAGATGGGAAAATCTCTGGTCCTTTCCAACTCATATTCCATTAGTAATCAAGAAGAAGGAGAGTAAAACTATGCAAGCAATTTTTATTGAATGCTTATTATGTGTTCTTTGCGCATGAGATATTAAATCTGCAAGGTTCCTACCATCATTACTTATATACTGCAGGGACAGAGATGATCTTAGGGAAATCAATAAACTTGTCCAAACTTGAGATTTTTTTTCCTATCAACTTTTTATTTTGAAAACGTTCAAACCTATAGAGGAGTTAGAATGCAATGCTGTAGACATCACCTACATTAAACAATTTTTAACACTGCACCTCAAAATGCATCATCATACATCTTTTAAGACACCCTGCTACATAAGCACATCATTACCACAACCCAAGAAATTTATCGTTGATACAATAGTATATCTCACAACCTCTGATTGGCTCAAAAATATCCCACATAGCTGTTTGTTTTCCCTAAATCATACTTCCATCAAGGATTGAGCATTGTATTTATGATAGTATCATGTTTTTTCAGTATAAATGTCCTTTAATCTGGAATCACCTCTCTGGTTTTTTTTTTATTTTGTTTTTAATCTTTTATAACACTATTATGTTTTGAAGAGCCTAAATCAATTTAGGATAATTCTCTACATTTTTTATTTGGCTGTTTCATTCCCTCATTTTTGGCAAAAATTTTACACAGATAATGTTGTATATTTTGTTTCATATCATACCAGATGTCTAATACCTGTTTTGCTCAATATTGGACAGGCTAATTTTATCTCTTAATTTCACTAGTTTTCAGCAGATCTTCCCATGGTAAAAGTAATGTTAAAAAAATTTTTATTTTTCAGTAATCTGCAGGGGGACTTTTTGTGCTTATTGGCACATTGAGCATATACAATGTCCATATTCATTTCAGGTAATTCGTATCTGTACATGATACATCTCGATTTCTCTTTTTCTCTCCCATTCCCACACCCTCTGTTCAAACCCCCTCCCCCTCCCTGTTCACACAACTCGGTTTTCATTTAATCCTTCTTTTCTCATTTTTTCCTTCCTTTCCTTCCTCCCTCTCTCCTCCCACCTACTTCCCTTTTCCTTTTGAACAGTTTCTTCCTATGTCACAATATCTACTGTACATTTTGGTCTTATTTTCACTTTCAGTTTCTCATACCTGAGAGAACATGATATTTACACATCTGTCTGGTTTGGTTCACTTATGATTATGGTCTCAAGGTCCATCCATTTAGCTATAAATGTCTCAATTTTGTCTTTTTTCATGGCTGAGCAGTACTCCATTATATTTTTAAAAAACACATCTTTTTATCTGTTCATTGGTTGATGGGCATTTTGGTTGTTTCCAATATTTAGCTACTACAAACTGTGCTGCTATATCAACATGGATGTGCATATATCGCTGTGGTATGATGTTTTTAATTCTTCTAGGAAGATACCCAGAAGGGGAATAGCTGGGTCAAATGGGACCACTACTCCTAGTTTTCTGAGGAATCTCCGCAGTGATTTCTACAGTCTACATTCCCACCAACAGTGGAGAAGCGTTCCTTTTTCCCCACCTCCCTTTTGGAATTTGTTATTGGTTGATTTCTTGATAATACCCACTCTTTCTGAGATCCAATCATGGAATTGTTTTAATTCACATTTCTCAAATAACCAGTGATGTTGAACGTTTTTTTGTATATTTATTTGCCATTTGTACTTATTCTTCTAAGAAGTGTCTATTCATCTCAGATGCCTACTTTTGGATTGGGTCTTTGAATTTGGAGGATCTGTATAGTTCTGTATGTGTTCTAGATATTAGTACCATGTCTGAAGAACAGCTTGCATAAATTTTTTCCATTCTCTTGTTTGCTGGGCAAGAGTTTTTCAATAAGATGAAATCCCAGTTGTTGATTATTTCTGATAGTTTCTGTGCAATCTGGGTTTTATTCATAATGTCTTTGCCTACATTTTCAATTGTTTTACCTATTCTATCCTCAAACAGATTTGTATTTCTGGTTTTTTTTTATTTTAGAAACATAAAAGTACAAAAACATATTGACAAACAGACACCAATTATCATAGAAAATAGTACAATCACAAATAATCTATAGACAAGGTGATATGGTCTCAACAGTGGTTATTGCTTTATCCATTGATATCTTCGAATTGTAGATGTATGGACCCATATACAGACATGCAAATTTAGTCAGACAGTTAATCCTCTCAACACCAGAAAAAAAAAACATAAAAACCAAAAATCCAAAGACAAGAAAGAAAACAGGCATACATCAACAACAGCAACAACATCAACAACAACAACAACAGAAAAAAACACCGCTTGTTGCTGCTTTACATATTGATATCTTCGAAGTGTGTGTTCAGGCTAACACATACAGATATACACT
>PVLD010034025.1:0-13060 GCA_004027595.1 Dinomys branickii | reverse complement strand
AAAAAAAAAAAAAAAAAAAAAAGCACAGATATGTATTCTGTTTTAGTTAGAGTCATACACACAGTTTAGAATTCAGTTCAAGAGTACATAGGCAATTTAGTGACCAGTTGCCCAACTCCTCCCTGTTCTACAATCTTTCAGTTCCTCTGGATCTCCTTTTCCAAGCTTCTAGTAGGAAGCAAGGGCTTTATTAACCCCACTCTGCAGAGTACTTCCCATGACTGTGCTGACATTGGGCAGGCAATGAAAGGGCAGGGGAGAAGAAAAGCTGTAAGGATTCTCCTAAGCGGCTCAACACTCAGCTCCGCCCATCTAGAGAAAGCACCCCTCCCGCTACCTTTTAAGTTCCTCCCTGCCTCCACTGAGGCCACTGCAGCCACCATCAAGGATGGCTTGAAGCCTGGTTATAATACAATGAAGAAAGGGAAAAAAAAAGAACAGAAAGACCTGAGATGTCCATACGCGAGTTAGAATTAGAGGACTTCTCTGGGGGACTCTCTCTGTCCATGTGCATGTTCGCTTCTAAGTTTCAGGATACACTATGTTCAGGCTAGGGCATACTGGTAGGAAAAAAATGTTAAACTCACCGCTGGTTCAGTGGTACTCTGAATTCTGGTCTTCTTCCCCAAATCTGCCTCCTACTATTTACTTTTCAGAGTCCTCAAATAGCCACTCCAAGCATTCTGTCCACGTATTATAGCTGCATTCAGTGGGAAAGACAGGGTGAAGTGTGCTTACTACATCTTATCTGGAACCAGAACCTGGCTCTGTAGAACTGATTAAACTACTTTTAAAACTCTGATTTTAAGACATTAAAAATTTTAGGCCAGGCATGATGGTACATGCCTGTATTCTAATCTGGGAGGCTGAGGCAGGAGGACTGTGACTTTAAACCCAGCCTGGGCCACTGTAAGCCAATCTTGTAAATTCTTATACATTTATGTACCTTGTGTTATATGTTTCTCTAGTAAAACACTGACTGATATAAAACAAAACAAAACAAAACAAGCAAAACAAAACAAAAAACCCAAGCCAGCCTGGGCAATTTAGTGACTTAGAGAGGCTGTGTCTCAAAACAATAAAAACAACTAGGAATATAGATCAGTGCAAAGGCCCTGGTACAGCAAAATACATACATAAATACATACCAAGGAAAAGGGAAAAATAGTAGGATTATAATTTTAAGTATTGCAATTTTTGGACATTATATATTTATGAAAAATTTAAGCTGTTAATTATACTTTGTTGCTTTATGCTTTATTTCTTTGAATTATTTTCATGTGGATTTTTTTACATACTAAGATTATCACATAGTATACATTTGTTTTGTTTTAGTTTTGGTTTTTTGAAACAAGGTCTCATTATATAGTTCAGGCTGGTCTTGAACTCACTATGTAGCCCAGGCTAGCCTTAAACTCTCAGCAATCCTCCTGCCTCAGCTTTCTCATCTGGGATTACAGGTGAGCATCACTATACCTGTTTACATATTATATATTTTTAAAGATGAAAAAATACCAGTTATCCAAAGTGTGAGATGAAGGAGTTCACAGGTGAGAGTGTATAAATTAAGAAACAAAAAAATTCAGGATGGTCTAAATCTAAGAGTTTAAAGAGGCAAGAGAAGCAGGCAGGGTTAGTTCCATGTCTTGCATGCCCTGTTAAGGTGCAAGGACTTCATCTGAGAGAGGAAAGGCCTACAAGGGCTGAGGGGTGACACATCTGATCAGTAGGGCTTTGGAGTTTGTTTGTTTGTTTATTTATTTATTGTTTGATCAGTAGGTTTAAAGGATACCTGTTGCAGAACTTTAAGGTAGAGAATGAGTCTTACTAGCTGAATCTAAGGGATTATAAATTGGAGAACAGTACACATAGTACGATTCCTTATGTTGGGGGTGGTAAGGGAGGGCGGTTATATATAAAAATAATAATATAGAATTACATATTATTTCATATATGATTTTACGTACAAATATATATGACTATAACATGCACAGAGTATTTTGGGGGAAAAATAAGATGAGCAATATTAATAAACTTTGAAGAGGCTAAGACAAAAGGTTTTACTGTTTTTGAGTTTGATTTAAAATTTTTTACCTTGAACACTTGCTACTTTAATAAATGAAGGGAGGCCTTACACATAAACTGTATATTAGCCAGAGATAAGCACTCACTACTATAGATCCCCTCACAATAAGGTATCCCCAACTATTTATAGTTCACATTCAAAAATAGCTTTTAATCACATTGTAGTATACTATGTTATTTTCACTATTTTCAGGTATACTGAAATGTAAAGGGTTAATAGTGGATATTTAAGATATTTGTGATTACTATTACAGCCCACTTTAAAATAAAAGAATGCACATTTTTCTTTTTAATGCCTTAAGCACCAAAGGGTATAAAAGGAAAAACTTTGATCATCTATTTTCCTAAACCCCTCTAATTTCAACTACTTCAAGGCTTCTTATGTTATATGAAATACCATACTTTCTTGTGCACATATAACACCCATAAATGTGGTACACAAAGACATACATACACATATTCCATTTCAAGGAAATGGATCTCTGTTCCTTAAAAGAATTTGTATTTATTCAATTTCCTATGTGTTACCTTTCTAAACCCAGAGTAGTCAGGTATGATGACCCAAGTCTATAATTCCAGCACTCAAGAAACTGAGGCAGGAAGATCACTGGAAGTTTGATGCCAGCCTGAGTGACAGAGTTCAAGGCCAGCAGGAACTATATGGCAAGACCCTGTCTCAAAACAAAAGCAAAAACAAACACAAACAAGAGAGAATAAGATATAAGCAGGAGTAAAAGTATATCCATACACTTTCAGTTTGCAGGTGTGGTGGCATACACCGGTAATCCCAACCCTTGGGAGGCTGAGGCAGGAAGACTGCCACAAGTTCAAGGCCAGCCTGAAGTACACAACAAGAGCCTACCTCAAAAACCAAAATAAAATAAAAACTAAAAAAAAAAAATAGAACTTTTCAGCTCCCAGAGTACAACTCCTATGCTCTCTACCTACAGGTCCCTTGGAGTAACTTTCCTATACAGTCTCTATATTGGATAGACAAATAATGTAGTCCAGAAATCACACACATTTTGTATTCTTATGATGGGAGAAAGGAAGTCATGCATCGTAACAGTAGTTGGAGACTATGAGGACGACAAGAGAGGCATAGTGGCTTGCCTATAATAGTTACCCTTCTTCCCAACTCTCATCTTGTGCTCTACAGCCTACAAGGCAAAAATAAAATCCAGGAACAATACTGCAAGGCAAAGAAAAACTCTCCGAAAATAAAAATATAGTCACTTCCCTCTTCGTGAGTTCTAAGGAAAAATGTAGCTTTCCCTTGCATTTACATGGAGCAAGACCATTTAATTCCCCACTGTCATACTTAAGAAAAAAAATCAGTTATTAAACAATGGTATTTACTCAATTATTTGTCTGTTGTTTTTTCTTTTTGAGATAGGTTCTCACTACGTAGCCCAAACTGGCTTCAAAGTGGTGATCTTCCTGCCTCAGCTTCCCAGTTAGCAAGAATTACAAATGTGTGCTACCATCTGACAAAAAATTTGAAATTTTAAATATGTTTTGTTTTTTGAGACAGGGTCTCACTATGTAGTTCAGGCTGCCCTTGAACTTACTATCTAACCCAGACTAGTCTCAAACTCTCAGCAATCCTCCTGCCTCAGCATGAGTGCTGAGATCACAGGGATGTGCCACCAAGCTGGGCTTTTTTTCCAAAGAGGCCAAGTTTCATAAAATTTTTACTTGAAAAAATGTTTTTACAAAATATTCTCCCAATCAAACAAACTTACCCATAGGCTACATGTAGCTTTCTGCCTTAAAGATTACAGCATTACATCCAAAAGGGAGCCGAACGTTGTAGTGCATGCCTGCAATCCCAGTACTCAGCAGGTTGAGGCAGGAGGATTGTTGCAAGTTTCAAACCAGTACAGTTAATATACTGGGCTACAAAGTGAGCTCAAGGCCAGCCTGAATGGCATAGCAAGACCCTGTCTCAAAAAGACCAAAAAAGCAAAAGCAAAAGCAAGGAATATAAATTGTTTTTTTTGGGGGGGGGGCTCTTGTTTTGTTTTGTTTTTAAATTATTGAATCCATTGAAAAAATGTTTCCCTATTTTCTTTTTTCCTACCAGGAATTGAACTCAGGGTCTGACACTTGCCAGGCAGGTGCTACAGCACTGAGCTATATCCCTGGGCCCCCACTGAATTTTTAAGTTTCTTTAAAATGGTCTACATGGTATGTGCAATATCACAGCTGTCACAAAACTGCTTGCATTTAGTTTGAAACATGAAAACAATGCATACGAGTAGTATTCTTTAAAAATAATCTGGAATGCTACTATTGCTTTATAACACTCATTTAGACAGTATCAAGAGAATTAACAAACTGAATATTAAGTATTCAAGCATTTACTTTCAATTATTTTAGTACCACTCAGTGATAAAGCAAATTAAGGGATGCTTAAACCAGGCATGGTGACACATGCCTGTGATCCCAGCACTCAGGGGGCTGAGGCAGGAGGGTTGCCCCAAGTTCAAGGCCAGCCTGAGCTATACAGTTAGTTCAGAGTCTGTATAGTCTGAACTATACAGCAAGACCCTATCTAAAAAAAATAAAAAGAAAAGAAAGGGAGAAGAATGCCTTATTTCCAACTATATGTGACATACTTTCCTATATATATTCTAAAAATGCACAACTAGGTTTTAGGACATAAACTGCCATTTCCTAGCTATTCTGTTGAAATATAGCAGCTCTGAACTTTGAAGCCCTTTTTGTAGTTTCTTCTCATGCTGGTGACAGAATTTCTTTTCTTTCTGGAATGGTAGGCAGTATAAGGTAAGCAATGGCTGGGTATGGTGTTAAGTAGGTTGATAAAAAATCTTTTTCTATTACAGTTCCAGAAAAAGCCTCAGGTGCTCCCGATGAGGGCAAAGGTTTCATGATTTTCTTTTTATGGCTCCTCTTCAAAAATGTTCTCACTGGAGTTACTGCAAGTGGCTTCTTCACAGCTAATATTCTTCAAAACTTCCTGCCTTTGATCAAATTCTCTACTTGGAGACTTCAGAATTAATTTACAAGGGACATATTCTCCATTCACATCAACAAAAACTCTAAATTTCAGCAGGAGTTCTGAAGGACCACTGCCAGAGCTGTTCTTTCCTTTACATTTGGCTTCTTCTTTCTTTCCACTGAATTTTAAAGTAGTAGTTTTCCCAGTATTTGTTCGAACCCTCTTAAGTCCAACACTGAGAAACATTCCAATTCCTTAAGTATCACGGTCATTTTCATTATTACTACCATCACCACCACCACCACCTTCTTCTACATTGTCTTCACACTGTGGTAAGAACCTGAACCATTCACTGAACAGTTCTTACAGCACCCTCAGGACAGCTGCAGGGAGAGAGTCTTACTCAGCGTGTCACACTCAGGTCTGCGTGTTGGTCTTCCTTCTCCTCTTCAGAAGCTGTGTCTTCTCCATTTGCAATCACACTATCAGGGTTACTGTCATGTCCGTCCAATAATTTGTATCTCTAGTTCCTCAAGTTGAGCCCACGTTTCTTTGTCAGCAAGAAAATCTTTGGATTTTACATCACTGGCAAAATCTGCTTCAAAAATATCCAAAGTTTTTGGTTTAGAATGAGACTTATGAGCAATTTGTTTTTTTAAATGCAGTCATTTTTAATTTCTTCCCTTATGTCAACAGTATCACCCACAGCATCGTTCATTTTCTGCAAATATGCTATAAATTCAAGTCTGGATTCAAAATTGTTCATCACTTTAAAAAAATTGTGTTTCGTATATCTCTGCCTGCTTCTCGCAGGGGCTGCAGCATAGGGTTTGAGCCACAAGGGGGGGCTATGCCAGAGCTGCTGGACGAGGGGGCACCGTAGTGAGGTGGACAAGCCCTAAACAAATGATTAGGGGAGCGGCATGGTGGGCGGCTGCCCTGTTGCCAAGCGCACCAGGCGCCCAGCATGGAGGAGGCTGTACCCATTGCTCCTGTCTGGGCAGCCTTCCACGGCGGCGGCCGCATCTCACACGCATATGCTGCGGGCTTCGGGACCAAGGGGTGCTGCTCTGGTGGTCCAAAAATCTGTTTTACACAGAGCATGGTGGCGCACATCTGTAACCCCATCACCTGGGAAGCTGAGGCAGGAGAGGGCTGCCATGAGTTTGAGGCCAGGCTGGGCTACATAGTGAGATCAAGGTCAATTACACAGAAACCGTCTCAAAAAACAAAATCTGTTTTACTCAAGTTGTTGATTTGAGACTCAGAAAGTGGATGGTGATCATTCACAACATGAAGTAAGAAGCTAAGGGGGCAAAAGTCTGAAACACTTTCTAGTCATTCCTTAATTTAAGCAACGATTTTTAAACACAATAAACTTCGTTATATTGAAATTTCAGGGAGGGAACGCACATACAAATTAGGTAGAAATTAGATTTACAGAATAGTTTTACAGAACACTTGTTTTATCTAACATATTTATATAACTAATAGAAGCAAATGAACAATGAATACACCTTTAAAGTTCCTAACAAAACTTCCTTTGATTGAAAGATATGCTAAGTATAAATAATCATATTTTTACATTTAAATTCTGGATGCACTAGATCCTATTACTTGTAAGTACGAAGAAGTCAAATTTTTGAATTGAAAAGAAACTATTTTCTGGAACATCTAGTAGAACTTGGCTTTCATTACAACAAAGAGCTGCATCTCTATGTAATATTATCTCCAGAGTGTAAGCTCTAGTTATCCAAAGATGACTTGATCAATTGGTTTTTATTTTTTAATTTTTTTTTTTGGTACTGGGAATCAAACTCAGGACTTGGCACTTGCCAGGAAGGTGTTTATGCTGCTGAGCTATATCCCTGGTATCAGTTGGTTTTTAAAGCTCTTCCAGAGCTTTAGGTGCATGCAGAATACAAGAGTTGTGGAGTTAAGAAGGCTTCCACCCCAATTTCAGAAGTCCTGGGAAGGCAGGCCATGTGTCCCTGAGAGGGCAGTGTGTAAAGCTGTGAGGGTAAAGCCAGAGGTGCTGGGGCTCCCCAGAAATTTGGAAAAGTCAGGAACATGCATTATCTGAGGAAACCTGCAAGGAAGGAGTAAAATGGGCCCAAGAGAGAAGCTATGGGTGCTACAACCACCAGAAGTGCTGTAGGGGTGGAGCCATCCAAACCCTTTGGAGTTTACAATATCTCACTGATTGCTTTGGGTGCTGCACATGGAACTAAAGGATTTAATATTTTCCTGCTGGCTTTTGGACTTGCTTTGTATTCCTATGTATAACTTTTGGAATGAAATGTTTATCTTGTGCCACTGAATGCTGGAAGTGTTTAACTTTTCATTTATACAGGGCTCACAGCTAAAGATTGCTTTGAATCTCAGAGGACTTGGACTTTTCAGCAATACTGAAACAGGACTGTGGCAACTCTTAGAGATGGACTAAATGCCTTTTGCATAAAGGGATTAAATGTAATATAATGTAATGTAATATAATGTTGAGAAACTTAATACTGTTTTCTTAAGGAATGTTAACCTGTGTTATACTGTGCAAGCTGCGAAGTGATAGTAAGAAGCACCTCTGTATCTGGAGACCAGTTTAAAGAAATGTGTCTGGTTGCCAAAGTGACAAGAGGTAGATGATTGTTATTGCTGATACATTGTGTCAACTTGAAAAGTTTAGAAGTTTAACTAAGTGACTCAGCAGGGGGCCGGGCTCCCCACTTTGTAAACATCCTGAGCCTGTAGAAGAGGATGGCATGGAGATGGTGTGAGTGTTATACTCATTCTTGGGGTAGGGATAGCCTGCTTACAGTATGAGGGAGAAGAACTTGCTTCTCTCCCTTTTGCTCTTGTTGCTTTTGCTGTCTTCTGCTGCTTTCAACTGTTGCCCCTATGCCATGCCAATTTGTCTTGGAGCCAGGTGATTACAGACTAAAACCTCCACAAACTATGAGCTAAATAAACCTCTCCTTCCTTAATTTTGGGTGTTAGGTATTTTGTCTCAGCAATGAGAGAAAAGTAACCAAGATAGACAGAAATGACCAAATTTAACACCAGAAGAAATAATCTGAATACACCCATATCTATATCTAGTAAAGAAGCTGAATCAAAATGTAATGATCTCTCCAAAAAGAAAACACTTAGTACAGATGGTTTCATTGATAAATGCTACCAATGTATGGTGGCTGACACCTATAATCCCAGCAGTAGGGAAGCTAAGGCAGAAAGACTGCCAAAAGTTCAAGGCCAGTAAGACCGTGTCTGAAACACCTATAAAGGGAGGGAGGGAGGGAGGGAGGGAGGGAGAAAGAAAAGAAGAAAAGAGGAGAGGGGAGGGGAGGGGAGAAGAAAAAGAAGGGAAAGAAAGGAAGAAAGAAAGAAAGGCATGTGGTGCAACATGCCTATGTGTAATCCCAGCTCTCAGGAGGCTGAGGTAGAAGGCTCACTGAGAGTTCAAGGCCAGCCTGAACTGCATGGTGAGACAACCCTGTCTCAAAAAGACTGACTGACTGACTGACTAAATAAATAAATAAATGTATATCACCAAACATTTAAGGACTGTACCAGTTTTCTACAATCTCTTCAAGAGGAGAGGTAATATTCCTAGCATCTTGAATTCTATGATGCCAGCAGATAACCTTGTTATGGTTTGTATCTGGGTGTCCCCCAAATCCTCATGCAGTCATGGGATAGGCTCTTTGAGTTTATGATAGATTCATGGGTGTGAAGGTTACACTCGCCCTGGGGCAGACAGTTTGCATGTGTAAGGGAGAGAAAGAGGCTGCTTGCTGCCACTCCTCCTTTTTGCTCTTGCTGCTTTGCCCTCTTCCACTAGCAAGAATGGTTCCCCACTGCCATGTGCCACTCTGCCTTGGAGCCAACCAAGTATGGAATAAAACCTCCACAAACTGCAAGCTAAATAATCTTTCCTTCCTTAATTTTGGGTGCCAAGTATTTTGTCTCAGTAACAAGGGCAAAATAACAAAGACAAAACCTAATATGAAAATCAGGCAAACACACTGCAGGAAAAGAAAGCTACAGGAATGCAAGGATGGATCAACACCCACAGATCAATAAATGTACTATTCTACATAGTAGAATCAAAGATAAAACCACATGATTATATCAATGTGTGTGGAAAAAACCTTTGATAAAATCCAATACTACTTCATGATAAAAACCCTATGTAAAGTAAGTATAGAAGAACTTTACCTTAAAAAGATAAAAGCCATACACAACAAACACAAAGCCAACATCATATTAAAGAGTGAAAACTAGAAGAACTCCTTCCAAAGTCTGGAATTAAACAAGATATCTACTCTCACCACTCTTGTTCATAATACTCAAAACTTTACCCAAAACAATCAGGCATGAAAAATAAATAAAAGGGATACAAATATGAAAGGAAGGTACTCATTTTGAGAGCACATATACAAATATGAAAGAAAGAAATCAAATTATCCCTATGTGCATGATATGATTCTTTACACAGAAGAACCAAAAAATCTTTATCAGAAGCCTTATAGATCTGATAAACCAATTTAGGCAAAGTGGAAGGATACAAAATAAATATACAAAAATCACTTGTGTTCCTATACGCTAACAATGAACCCAATAAAAAAGAAATGAAGAAAATAATTCCATTCACAATAGCTTTAAAAAATTAAAATACCTCACCAGACATGGTGGTGCATGCCTGTAATCTCAGTATTCTGGAAGGCTGAGGCAGGAGGTCCCAAGATCAAGGCCAACTACAGTTACATACATACTGAATTCAAGGCCAGCCTGAAATATATAGGAAAACTTGTCTCAAAAAAAATTAAATACCTAAGAAGCAATCTAGCCAAAGAAGTGAAAGGACCTATATGGTGAAAATGACAGAACTCTGAAGGAAGAGGCTGAAAAAGATGTTACAAAATGGCAAGACAATGTCCTCTCTGGACAGGCAGATCAGGGAAGTGCTGCCCCACTGAGCTACACACTCAGCCCTCAGCAGCAGTGACACGCTGAGATGGCCACAGCAACAAGTCAGCTACAGATCCCACACAGCCCCTGTGAGATCACACACACTCTACAGAACTAGAAAATCAACCCTGAATTTTATTTGGTAACAGATAATACCCACAGCAACCCTGAGGCAAAAAAACAGCAATGCTGAATGATATGTAGAATTATTATACACTACACTAAGCTACACTATAAAGTTGTAATAACAAAAACAATATGGTACTGAAATTTCTCTAGACCAGTGGAAGAGAACAGAAGATACAAAAACAAACAGTTAGGCATGGTGGTGCATGTCTATAATCCCAGCACTCGGGAGGCTGAGGCAGAAACGTTGCTGTGAGTCCAAGGCCAGCCTGGGCCACACAGTGAGTTGAAGGCCAGCCTGAACTGCATAGTGAGATCCTATCTCAAAAAGACAAAAAAATAAAATAAAATAAAAAATAAACACTTACACCTATAATCATGTGGTTTTTGACCAAGGGGCCAAAAACATATGCTAGAGAAAAGACAGTTTCTATAATAAATGGTGTTGGGAAAATTGGAGAGCCAGATGCAGAAAACTGAAACTACATCCCCATCTCTCATCCTATACTAAAATCACTTCAAAATGGACCAAAGACTTAGGCTATTATAAAACCAGAAACATTGCAACTGTTGGAAGATAAAACAGAGGAAAAACTTGAAACCATAGGCACAAGGAAAGACTTCCTGAACGACTCCAAAAGCATAAGAAATAATATCAAGAATCAATAAATGGGACCACATCAAACTAAAAAGCTTCTGTACAGCAAAGGAACAATCAACAGTGAGGGCACAATCCACCTAGTGGGAGAATATCTTTGCCTAGCTATTCTTCTCATAGAAGATTAATACCTATAATGCATAAAGAACTTTAAAAAATTGACACCCCCCCCCATAAAAACCATGAACCCAATCAAAATAGCAACAGCATTCATCACAGAACTAGAGAAAACAATCTGAAATTTATATGGAAGCAGAAGAGATCCAGAGCAGCAAAAACAATCCTGGACAACATGAGCAAAGCATAAGGCATCACAATCTTGGATTTCACGTTGTGTTATAAAGCCACAGCTATAAAAACAGCATAGTATTGGCACAAAAGAAGACATGAGGCTTAATGGAAGTGAAAACAACTTCAGACATATTTAGACAACTGATCTTTGACAAAGGACCCAAAAAGATGTAATGGAGCAGACAGCCCTTTAAATAAATGGTGATGGAAGCTAAGGAAGGAGGGTCACTGTAAGTTTGAGGCCAACCTAGGCTACCTAGCGAGTTCAAGCCTAGCCTGAACTACATAGTGACACCCTATCTCAAAAGCAAAAACAAACCAACATGGTATTAGGAAAATTGGCTATCTACATGCAAAAGATTGAATCTATACCTGTATCTCTTACAATCTATTAAACCAAAATCAAAATGGGCCCAAGAGAAATAATCTGCTTGATGATCAAATGGGTTAAACTCTTAAAAGACATAGGCATAGACAAGGACTTTCTGAACAGATCCCCAAACGCACAGAAATAATATAAAGAATCAACAAATGGGATCTTATCAAATTAAAAAGCTTCTGCACAGGAAATGAAACAATTAACAGAGTGAAAGACCATATAGGGAATGGGAAAAAAATTTCCTCAGCTGTTCCTCAGAGGACTAATATCTGGAATATACAAAGAACTCAAAAAACATTAGGCCCCACAAAATAAAAGACCCTATCAAAAAATGGGTAATTGAAATGACAAATGGGCAACAAATAAATGAAAACATGTTCAACATCTCTGGCCATTAGAGAAATGCAAATTAAAACAACACTGAGATTCTATCTTATTCCAAAAAGAATGGGCATCATCAAGAAATCAAGTAATAATAAATGCTGGGAAAGCTGTGGGGAGAAAGAACCCTTCTACATTGTTGATGGAAATAGAGATATCTCAAAAAACTAAAAACAAATTCCACCTGATCCAGCTATTCTCCTACATATCTTCCTGAAAAAGTTAAAGATACACTACAGGGATACATCCCTATGTTTATAGCAGTGCAATCCTAACAGCTAAAACTTAGAGGAGGTCTATTTGTCCATCAACAGATGAATGGATAAATAAAATATGGTATTTATATACAATAGGGTATTTCTCTGCTATAAAAAAGGATAAACTTCAGTTATGCGTAAGAAAATGGATGTACCTGAGACCGTAACTTTAAGTGAACTAAATCAGACACACAGCTTAAATATCACATAGTTTTTCTCATGGGAAAAACTCTTTTTTTTTTTTTTTGGCGGAACTGGGGATCGAACTCAGGACCTTGCGCTTGCTAGGCACGCGCTTATTCCACTGAGCTATATCCCCAGCCCCTGAGAAACTCAAAGTATAAATAAAAGAGCACAATAAAAAACAGGAGGCCGGGGAGACAGCTTGAGGGTGCAGAGCCTGCCTGGCATGGGCAAGGTCCTGAGTTCAGTTCCTGGTATCACACACACAAACAAACCCAAACAAACAAACAAAAAGATGCTCTTGCTTCAGTAGCACATATACAAAATAAAAGATAGGTAAGAGGAACAGGGAGATAAAATTTTTGCAAAAGAGAAGGAGAAAACCAGGCATGGTGGCTCAGGCATGTAATCCCAACACTCAGGAGGCTGAGGCAGGAGGATCATTGCAAGTTTGAGACCAGCCTGGGCAAGAAAGTGAGCTGAAGGTCAGCCTGAACTGTATAGTGAGACCCTGTCTCCAAAAAAAAAAAAAAAAGGGAAAGGGAATAAGAGATGGGGGAGGGGAAAAGGATTAAAAAAATAATTAAAATGTAATGTACAAATATAACTCCTCACAATTAATGTAATCATTATTTACTATAAACATATACTAACAAAAACCAGTACGCTAACTATGAAAGAAAAAAGAACTTAACAAAAAAAAGTAGGCAAAAGAACTGAATAGATACTTCCCAAAAGAAGAAATTCTTTTTTTTTTTTTTTTTTTT
>PVLD010034024.1:0-13075 GCA_004027595.1 Dinomys branickii | reverse complement strand
CCCTGGCTCCCAGCGTCTGGGGCTTTCCCACGTCTCGCCACGGCAGCCTGGTCCGCCCTACCGCATCTCCCCCGGCATCTCAGAGAAATACGCCCAGTTTGAACTTCCCAGCTGAGGTCCCGGCATTCACGCTCGCCAAGTCTGTCTCGAGCTGGTGGTGTTTATTAAGGAGGATCGCTCCCTTGCTGCTCACCTGGTCACCATCTTCCCATCATCCCCACATTCCTCCTTCATATTTGGGATTAATCTCTTCACCCTCTCTTGTACACTATGACATATGGCTTGCAAGCGGTTATACTATCACATTATAATAGGTTTATTTAAAGCAGCTCCTGAGTTAGTAACCCTTCATGCTAAGACCAGCATCATGAACACAGATACCTGGATGGAAGTTGCAGTCATGCTGGGTTGCTCATTACAGTGAAGTGCTTTTCTTGCTTCTTCAGCACTGCTCCAGAAAACACTCCCCCAGTCACACTCCAGTCCCCTCTTCTCAGATTCAGTCTTGTTGCTACTCTTCAGAGGGCTCTTTCTTTTGCATACATTCTTAACTCAATCTTCTTCCAAGGCATTTTCTGTGGTTCATGTATGTCCCCCAAAGTTCATGTGCTGGAGCCTTAACTTGTCCTTCACCTCTGCTGTGAGGTGAGAAGCCTGGGAGGTGGTGGCGTAGAGATAACCCTGACCTCCTGGAGAGATTTCTGCCTGCTGCGGCAGTGGGAGAGAGCTAACCACCACAGTGCAATTATGGTCAAGCCAAGCTCACCCTCTCCTGTTATCCAGCTCCTGTGTGGTTTTCCATCTCTGCCATAGTGTGACATAGCATACAGGTCCTCAGTGGTGCCCCTGCTTGGATGATGAACTTTGGGCTTCCAGAAGCAGGCACAAATAGATTCTGCTATTTATAAGTGACCTAGTCTGTGGTGTTTTGTTATCACAACAGAAATCAGACCAAGACAACAGTCCTAGGAGGTTTTCTACTCAAGTCCTGTCCATTCAATACCAGCTTCAAATCACAGTCCCTCCATATTCTAAGCCTAGGCACTCCCACTGCTCCTCCACACAATTCTCATTTTTTCTGTCTTCATCTCAGTTGTTGTTTTGTGACATATTTGATTTTTTTTTTAAAGTAAAAGAACAAAAACTTAGCAAACAGGCACAAAGTAGCCCAAGAACAGTACAAAAACTGAATTACAGATAAGGTGGTAGGGAATTAACAATGGTTGTTGTATTACATATTGATAACTTCAAAGTGTATGTTCAGGATAACACATATAGACATATAAGATTGATAAAACAAATAATTATTGACTGTTCCTTACAATAAAGCAACATGAGACACTAGTGCAACCATGTTAGCCATGCTGCATATACATACGTACATACATACATACATACATGCATACATACATACATACATACATGCATGTCCCTTTCTTCCTTTTCTCCTTCCCCTCATCCCAGTTGCTCTTTACCTTTCAGCAGTTTCCTCTCATACCTCCTAATTTATATTCCCACTTTCAGGTTGTTACACTAGTGATACAATATGCAGTTTGCACATGCACATCTGATTTATTTCGCTTATGAGTATGGTCTCTAATTGTGACCATTTGCCTATAAAAGCCACAGGTTTGTCTTTCTTTATAGCTGAGTAATATTCCATTTTGTAAAAATGCCACAATTTTTTTATTCAGTCCCCTTTGGATGGACATTTGGGTTGTGTCCATGATTTAGCTATTGAAAATCACACTGCTATAAACATGGTTGCACATATATTGTGGTGATATGATGCTTTCAGATCTTCTGGAAAAATACACAGAAGGAGAAGAGCTGAACTGAATGGGACCTCTAGACCTAGTTTGCTGAGGAATCTCCAAACTGATCTCCACAGTGGTTTCACCAGTCTGCATTCCCACCAGCAGTGCAGAAGAATTTCTATTTCTCCACAGCCTCACCAGCATTTGTTATTGGATGATTTCTTGATGGTGGCCAGTCTTACTGGGGTGAGAAGAAATCTCAATGTTGTTTTTATTTACATTTCTTGAATGAATAAAGATGTAGAAAATTTTCTCATATATTTATTTGCCATTTGTATTTCTTTATCTGAGAAGTGTGTATTCATATCAGATGCCCATTTCTGGATTGGGTCTTTGAATTTGGACAGGTTCCTGCTTTTTAATTCTTTGTATGTTCTAGATAGAAGACCTTTGTAGGAGGGACAGCCAGCTGGGATTTTTTCCCAGTTTGTGGGTTTTCTTTTTACTCTGCTGGTGATTTCTTTAGATGGGCAAAAACTTTTCAGTAAGATGTGGTCCCAGTTATTGATTTTTTGAAGTGTTTCCCTTGCATTTTGATTTTTGTTCATGAACTCTCTGCTTACGCCTATGTCTTCAAGATTTTTACCTACTTCTCTTCCAATAGATTTAGTGTTTCTATTTAATATTGAGATTTGTAATCCATTTTGACTTGAGTTTGGTGCATGTTGTTAGACTTGGGTCTACTTTCATCCTTTGGCAAGAGGCAAGCCAATTTTTCCAGCACCATTTATTAAAGAGGTTATATTTTTTCCAGTGATCTTTATTGGCCCCTTTGTCAAATACTAGGTGGCTGAGTGTGATTGTGGTTGTGGCTGCATCTTCCAGTCTATTCCATTGATCCTCATGTCTATTTCTTAGCGAGTACCAGGTTGATTTTTTTACAGCAGCTTTGTAGTATAATTTCAGGTCAGGGATTGTGATTCCACCTGACTTGTTCTTCTTGCCCAGAATTGCTTTTGCTATTCTGGGTCTCTTCTGGCACAAGATGAATTTGAGGAATGTTTTCTCTAGGTTTGTGAGGTATGCTAATGGTAGTTTAGTGGGAATTGCATTGAATCTGTACAACAATTTTGGTAGTATGGCCATTTTCACAATGTTGGTTCTTCCTAACCATGAGCAGGGAATGTTTTTCCATTTATTGAAATCCTCTTCTATCTCTTTTTTCAGAGTACTGTAGTTTTCATTGAATAGATCCTTTATCTCTTTTGTTAGATCAATTCCTAAACATTTCAATTTCTTGGATGCTATTGTAAAAGGTATGGTTTCCTTAATTTCTCTCTCAGTCTGTTTGTTGTTTGCGTGTAGGAATGCTATTGATTTTTGTGTGTTGGCTTTGTATCCACCTACTCTGCTGAATTTGTCCATTAATTGAAGGAGTCTTCTTGTGGAGTTTTTGGGGTCTTCCATGGAAAGTATCATGTCATCTGCAAATAGTGATAGTTTGACTTCTTCCTTTCCTATCCTTATTCTTTTTATTTCTCTCTCCTTTCTAATTGCTCTGACTAGTGCTTACAGAAGTATGTTGAATAGTACTGGTGAAAGTGGATATCCTTGTCTTGTTCCTGACTTTAATGGGAAAGTTTTCAGTTTTTGTCCATTTAGTATGATGTTGGCTGTTGGTTTGTCATAGATGGCTTTGATCAGATTGAGGTAGAGGCCATCTATTCTTATTTTTTCTAGGGTTTTTAGCATAAATGCATGTTGGACTTTATCAAAGGCTCTTTCTGCATGTATTGAGATGATGATGTGGTTTTGTCTTTGGCTCTACTGATACGGTGTATTACATTAATTGATTTGTGAATATTGAACTATTCCTGCATTCCTGGAATGAATCCAATCTGGTCATAGTGTATAATTTTCCTTATGATTCACTGCATTCTATTTGCTAATATTTTATTGAGTACCTTTGTATCTATGTTCATTAGGGAGACTGGTCTATAGTTCTCTTTCTTGGTTGGGTCCTTCTCTGGTTTTGGTGTCAGTATAATACTTACCTCCAGAAATAAGTTAGACAGAATTGTTTCCTTTTCAATTTCAGTGAAGAGTTTGAGGAATGTTGGCATTAAGTCTTCTCTGAATGTTTTATAAAATTGTGTTGTGAATCCATCAGGGCCTGGGCTTTTCTTTCTTGGTAAGTTTTTAATGATATTTTCAATCTCATTACTTGGCATTGGGTTGTTCAGGATTTATATATCTTCCTGGTTCAAACTTTGGTAATTCATACATTTCTAGGAGTCTTCCATTTCTTCTGAGTTTTCTATCATATTGGAGTAAAGATTCTCAAAGTAGGTATCAATGATCTTTTGAATTTCTGTAGGATTTGTAGTGATTTCATCCTTTTCATTCCTTATTGCATGAATTTGAGTTCTTTCTTTTTTTGATAAGGTTGGCTAGGGGTTTATCAATTTTATTTATTTTTTCGAAAAATCAACTCTTTGATTCACTTATTTTTTGTAGAGTTTTCTTCATCTCAATTGCATTAATTGTTGCCATAAGCTTTATAATCTCCTCCCTTCTTTGGGCTTTGGGCTTGACTTGTGCTTCTTTTTCTAAAATTTTGAGGTGCAGCATTAGGCTATTTATTTGCTCTCTTTCTGTTTTCTTTATGTGTGAGTTCATTGCTATAAATTTCCCTCTGAGGACTGCTTTCACTGCATCCCACAGATTCTGGTAGGTTTTATTTGCATTTTTGTTTGTTTGTAGGTATTTTTTAATTTCTTCTTTAATTTCTTCTATGACCCACTGCTTATTCAGTAGGTTGCTGTCTAATTTCCAAGTGTTTATGGAGTTTTTGGAGTTCCCTTTGTCATTAATTTCCAATTTCATTGCACTGTGGTCAGATAATATGCATAAAATAATTTCAATTTTTTTGCATTTAGGTAGGTATAGTCTATGGGCTAGAATGTGTTCTATTTTATAGAAAGTCCCATGTGCAGCTGAGAAAAATGTGTATTCTGATGTTGTGGGGTGGAACGCTCTGTATACATCTACTAATTCCATTTGTTCACATATTTGGTTCAGGTCTGCTATATCTTTGCTGAATTTTAGTCCAGTTGACCTGTCTCTTTGCATCAAAGGGGTGTTTATGTCCCCTAGTACAATAGTGTTATTGATTATTTGGTTTTTTATGTCCATTAAGATTTTCCTTATATAGTTGAGTGCTCCAGTATTTGGTGCATTCATGTTTAGGATTGTTATCTCTTCCTCTTGCAGCCTTCCCCTTACTAGTATGTAGCGGCCTTCTTTGTCTCTTTTGATTGTTTTTGGTTTGAAGTTTACATTGTCTGCAAACATAATAGCTACCCCTGCTTTTCTTGGGAACTTGTTGCATGGAGAATTGCTTTCCATCCTTTAACTTTCAGTTTGTGGATTTCCTTTTGAGTAAAATGTGTTGCCTATATACAGCATATTGTGGAATTTAGTCTCTTAATCCACTCTGCCAGTCTGTTTCTTTTGACTGGTGAGTTGAGGCCATTTACATTAATGGTTATAACTGTTATACATTGGCTTATTCTTAGCTCCTTCCTAATTCTAAGGGGTGGAGCAGAACCCAGGTGTATGCTGTTTACTTGTTCCTTTCCTACTTTTGCTGTTTAATTGCTTATTCTACTTAAGGGTTCCTTTCTATTGTTCTTCTTGTGATAGTGGTCTCTTTTTTCTCTGTCTAGAATATCTTTTAGTAGTTTTTGTAATGTTGGTTTAGAACTCATGAAGTTCTTCTGTTGTTCTTTGTCATGGAAATACTTTATGTCTCCATTGAATTTGAGGGATATTTTTTCAGGATACGTCAGTCTTGCTTGGAAGCTGTTTTGTCTCAGAATCTGTAATACCTTGCTCCAAGCATTTCTTGATTTCATAGTTTCTGTTAGAAGTCTGCTGTGATTTTGATGGGCTTTCCTTTATAGGTGATCTGTTTCTTTTCTCTAGCAGCTTTTAATATTGTGTTCTTTTGCTGCATATCTGGGATCTTGACTATTATATGTCTGGGTATGGTTTTATTTGGGTTGTGGCTCATTAGAGTTCTATATTCCTCTTTAACTGCACAACAGCATCTTGCTTGGGAAATTTTTTTGCTATTATTTCTGTAAATACTCTTTTCATGTCATTTGTGTTGCCTCCTGCTGTTTCATTGATTCCTATTATTCAGACATTATTTCTCTTTGCTTCATCTTGCAGCTGTTGGATTGATTTTTGCTGATTCCTTGATGACTTTAAGAGATACTTCCTTTCAAAATTGTTAGCGGTCATGTTGTCTTCAAGATCTGAAATTCTATCTTTGGTTTCCTTCAAGCAGTTTTGCAAGCTTTCTGTGGAAGTTTTCATTTCCTGGAAATCTCTTTGTGTCTGTTTCATGTGTTCTAATTCATTCCTGAATTGCTCATTTAACATTTCCATTTGTTGCCTTTGATCTTCTAGTCTCTTATCTGTTTCTTCTCTGTATGTGTGAAGCATTTCTTCCATTATTATTTTCATTTAATTTTTTGCCTGAGAGATTTTTTCAGATGTAATCTCTTTTATGTCTTGATGGAGTTGTTTCTTTACTTCAGATGTGATCATTTCAGAAATTTTCAGTATGTGGCTTCCTAGTTCTCCTATGCCATTGTTTCCTGTACTTGTTCTGGATGGAGTTGTGTTCTGAGACTGCATTTTGATCCTATGTCTTGTCGTTTTGAATGTCAGATGACAAGTGCTGAGCTATAAACTATCCAGGCAGCTCACAAAGGACTCTAGGGACCCTAGTTTACCTGGATATCAAACTAACCTCAAGGTGGTAGCAGACCGTGGACCACTGGGCCCAGGGACCCCAGGCAATTGCTGGGGTGTATGGCTCAGACCACACCTGCGATGGTGGGGGAGTGCTGGGCTTCAGTACCAGCATCTTCAGTCTGTGGACGGGAAGTATGTGGGCCTCAGCCTTGAAGCCGATGGTGGTTAGGCAGGGGCTGCTGCTTGGGGATTCTTGGGTAGATCATCGGGGAGAACAGGTCTCACCTCCCAACCCTGAGGACCACAGAGCCTGAGGCTGTTTCCACACTGCAGGTCTCAACCACCAACCGGGTGGGACCTCCCAGTCTGAGCTCCTTCCTAACTCTAAGGCGTGGAGCAGAACCCAGGTGCAGACCTTACCAGAGGAGAAGAGTTCTGCTGAGATGCTGCACTGCTCAGATTACGCCGCAGGCTGTCCTCCCTCGCTGGCAGAAGATCTGGTTCCGCAGAGCTCCGGAGCAGGCCCCACCTGAAGAAGAGTTTGTGACGTATTTGATTTTGAGACTATTATACTAATTGTTTACTGTGTATCTTTCTCAAATAGAATGCAAGGTATCACGAGGGCAGGGGATTTTGATTATTTTGTTGATTGGTGTGACCTGCATCAACACTGTCCCTGTCACACTATAGGTTCTTAGTGACTATTCTGAATGGAAACATAGTGTCTGTTGCATATGTAGAGAAAAATCATCTGAAGGTAACCAGAGGATTATTATGAGTTCAGAACTCTGCAATTTGACCCATCTCTGAGCATTTTTAAGGTTTGATTTTTATCTCCTATTATCATTCCCTTAAATTCTCCATGATACTTTAAAGTTTAATTAAATGTTCAAAGTGATCTTGGATGAATTGGGGCAGTTACAGAGAAGGTCAATTCCATACTAGTGACTGCAGGACATAATGGAGGGGCACTTCTTGGTTTCCTGTCTACTTGTCTTGGTAAAGAGAATCTTTGGCAGTGGTCCTAACATGACATCAGATGCAGAAGCAGTGTCTAGACAGAAAGGATGGCCAGGGGGTCATGAAGCTGAGTGTGTGTGTGTTGAGGGGTATATAACGTCCTGCTTTTATAAGTCAGGGTTTACTGGTATTGTGTTTCAGGCACCAAAATCAGGTCATTCCACTTGTTCTGGGCAGGTAAAGCCGATTCAAATGACAGATTTATTTACAAGTAGTATATTTTATTCCAATAATTACCTGTATGTATACTTTTAATATTTATCTGTATTTAAGCATTCATGTGTAAATAAATATATTTACCTAAAGATGTACAAAAATGTAGAGTCTGCCAAAAGAAATGTACACACTGTTCAGCAGTTCACCAAACTAATAAATGTCTACAAACTAACGGTCACCACTTTGGGGACCTTTTCTAATTGTAGAGGCCAAAAGTAACTTGTATTAATCTCACAATGCTTCAATGAATTTATTATTAAAATATTTAAAGAAGTTTTTCTTTTCTTGAGGTATATATGTTTTGGATGGACCTTGTATTCACAATATACAACATCTATCTATCTATCTATCTTTTTGTCTCGAGTAGATTGTAACATCAGACGACACTTTAACCCACAGATCTAACCTAACACTGAGAACAGAATATTGTTGAGGTTAACTTGCAGTATTTGAACTTAATTTAAATTAGAGGACAACCTAAACATATTTTGAAGGCAAAGAGTTTTCTGAGTGTAAATGAAGAATCAGCTAAGTGAACCTACCTATTTTTAAGCTCATAAAATTAGTGCAAGCAGTAATGGGTGGGTATTTAACAGATATGAATAAAAGACTTAACCAGTTTCTTAGAGATGAATCCGAGAAAGCATATTCCTAAGAAAAAAATGAGAGAAGAATTATTAGTGTTTTAACAACAAATGTGTTGTATGTCACAACGTGACTGCCTTATTAAATTAAAGGTAAAATATTAACCGGAGCTTGATCTAGAAGTGATTCCCTGGTAGTAATGCAAAGTGACTTATGTCCCGCTGTAACTGAAATAAAAAATCACTGAAAGTATAATGAAAAATAGAATCTGTCTGTGGATGTGGTTCAGAGCTTGAAGAAACAAATTAATGAGGCTCTCATTAGTATGCAGGTAAAAGATGTTGGAACCTCTGAAAAATAGAACCAAAAGTTTAAAGGACTGTTCTCATCCAGGGCTTCTGGAGAGAAAAGAATGATAAGAAGAGAGTTCAAAGGTGAATGCACATTGGTATTTCAAAAATATAAACAAGCAAGTATTGTCGAATGCTAACAATGGGAAAGGGGGAGGGAGTGAGCAAGAGACTACGGTTTCCAGGGTGCTTACTGGAGCCCATAGAGCTCGTGTTACTTATGTTATTTCTGGATAAGATATCTCATGCAATACCTATGCTAGCAAGGAAGGAGGCACAGAAAAAATGTATCTGTGGGTCTATGTTTGTCTTTGTGTGTGTTGGAGAGAGACAGACAAACAGAGACAGAGACAGAGACTTCCGGGAAGATGGCAACCAGGTGAGCGGCAGAGGGAAACTCTCCCAGAGACAAATCCTTTGCGCACAGGTGCCCGGTCTGCAGATGCAAAATTCTGACTGATCGTGTTGCTCTCTGCGGCCTGAGCATTAAAGGGTAGGCTGGATAAGCCGCGGTGAGAAGTGGGTGGGTCCTGAGAGCTGGGCGCCCGAGGTGATCGGCGCTGTGCTTGGGCTGCAGCTCGGCTGAATCCACGTACAACCGAGAGAACGATTGCAGCAGGACAGACCCTCCCAGCTCCTGAACCCGATCGGCTCGGAGGCAGCTGTAGCCAGGATCTGTTGGAGGCGGCGGAGCAGAGTAAACTCAGAGAACGCGCTCCTCGGGCAGAGTGCGCCAATCTGGGCAGCAGTCCGGGATCCTGCTCACAGCCCCGCCCCCACAGCTGACGCCTTGCGAACTGTGGCAGCTGCGGTGGGCGGCTCCTGCGAGAAAGCCGAGGAGGCAGAAAAGCACCAGGGAGCGCCAGGATCTCCTGCCGGCACGGATCTTGGAATGGGAGAGACTAGTGAACACCGCAGCAGGATTTCTGAGTTGGGAAGAAGCTCGATCCAGGGAGATACATCTGAGCAGCATTCCTGTCTGCACGATCCCGGGGTGAGTTGACTGGGCACCCTGACCGGTCTTTTCTGAGTCGGGAAGAAGCTCCGCCCAGCGAAGGACATGCGAGCAGCTTTAATGACTGCAGGATCCCCAGGTCGGAAGAGCCAGCTGGGCGCCCCGACGGGATTTGTGAGGCGGGAAGGAGCTCCACCCAGGGAGGAACATCTGAGTGGCCCCCTTCCTGCAAGGTCCCTGGGGTGGCGAGCTGTTTATGTACCCCAGCCAGGTCTCGGGGTAGGGAGTAGAAGCGGAAATCTCAGCACACAGCTTAAGGGACATTCTCCCAAAGAGAAGGAATCATTGGAGGAGCCTCTGCAGCAGACCCTTGCCTGCTGAACTGCCTGGGGAATTTATAGCTCCACATTTTGAATCTGATACCCCAAAATGGGAAAACAGAGGAACAAAATGCAGTCTCAAAGCTCAACCCCACCAAGAACAAGTTTTGAATGCGAAGATACAGGGGAACCAGGAAGCCACATACCTGCAAGTTATGAAATGATTGCATCCGAAATGAAACAACTCCAACAGGCCATAAAAGAGCTTAAAGCAGAAATAAGCCACATACCTGCAATGATCTCTCAGACAAAAAAACGAGCTGAAAACAATGATGGAAGAAATGTTCCATACACATAGAGAAGAAATAGATAAAATACTAGAAGAAAATAGGAAACAAATGGAAACGTTACAAGAGCAATTTAGGAATGAATTACCAAGAATGAAACAGGTCCAAAGAGAATACCAGGATTTGAAAACATACACTGAAAGCTTGCAAAACCACTTAAATGAAACCGAAGATAGAATTTCAGAACTTGCAGACAGCATGGCAGCTTATGAGCGTGAAAGGAAGAATCTCATGATATCATCAAAGACACAAGAAAAGTCAATCCAACAGCTCCAAGATGAGGCAAAACAGAACAATATTCGAGTTATAGGAGTGTGTGAAACAGCAGGAGACAACACAAACGATATAAAAAGAATATTTGCTGAAATAATAGCAGAAAATTTCCCAAACAAGGTGAAAGATACTGAAGTTCAGTTAATCAAGGCATATAGAACCCCAACGATCCATAACCCAAAGAAAAACACACACACGGATATAATAGTCAAGATCCCAGATATCCAGCAAAAGAACACAATATTAAAAGCTGCTAGAGAAATGAAACAGAACACCTATAAAGGAAAGCCAATCAGAATCACAGCAGACTTCTCAACGGAAACCATGAAATCAAGAAGAGCTTGGAGTGAGATATTACAGATTCTGAGACAAAACAACTTCCAACCCAGACTGATGTATCCTACAAAACTATCCCTCAAATTCAATGGAGAAATAAAATATTTCCACAACAAAGAACAACTGAAGAACTTCATGAGTGCCAAACCAGCATTGCAAACAGCACTAAAAGTTATTCTAGACAGAGAAAAAAGAGACCATAATTCCAAGATAAACAATAGAAATAACTCCCTAAACAGAACAAGCAAGTAAACAGTCAGTAAAAGAAGAAAAACATCAAGTAAATAACATGACTAGAATAAGCCAACACATAACCATGATAACCATTAATGTAAATGGCCTCAACTCAAAAGTCAAAAGGAAAAGATTGGAAGAATGGATTAAGGAACACAATCCAACGATATGCTGTATACAGGAAACACATTTTACTCAAAAGGAAATTCACAGGTTGAAAGTTAAAGGTTGGAAAACAATTCTCCATGCAACAGGTCCACAGAAGAAAGCAGGAGTAGCTATTATGTTTGCAGACAATGTAAACTTCAAACCAAAAACAATCAAAAGAGATAAAGAAGGCCATTACATACTAGTTAGGGGAAAGCTACAAGAGGAAGAGGTAACAATCCTAAACATTTATGCACCAAACCATGGAGCACCTAACTTTACAAGTCAAATCTCAACAGACGTAAAAAATCAAATAACTAATAACACTATTGTAATAGGGGACCTAAAAACCCCTCTGACGCAGAGAGACAGGTCAACTGGACAGAAACTCAGCAAAGAAATAACAGACCTGAACCAAAAGTGTGAACAAATGGACTTAGTAGATGTTTACAGAGAGTTCCACCCACAACATCAGAATACACATTTTTCTCAGCTGCACAAGGATCTTTCTCCAAAATAGACCACATTCTGGCCCATAGAGCATATCTGCCTAAATGCAAAATAACTGAAATTATCCCATGCATATTATCGGACCACAGTGCAATAAAATTGGAAATTAATGACAAAGAGAACTCCAAAAACCACATAAACACGTAGAAGTTAGACAACAACCTACTGAATAACCAATGGGTCACACAAGAAGTTAAAGAACAAATTAAAAATTTACCTACAAATAAATGAAAATGCAAGTACAACCTACCAGAATCTGTGGGATGCAATGAAAGCAGTCCTCAGAGGGAAATTTATAGCAATGAAATCATATACAAAGAAAATAGAAAGACAGCAAATAAATAACCTAATGATACACCTCAAACTCTTAGAAAAAGAGCAACAAGCCAAACCAAGAGCCCAAAGAAGGGAGGAGATTATAAAACTCAGGGCAGAAATTAATGCAATTGAGATGAAGAAAACTCTACAAAAAATTAGTGAATCAAAGAGTTGGTTCTTCAAAAGAATACATAAAATCAATAAACCCCTAGCCAACCTTATAAAAAAAAGAAGGGAAAGATCTCAAATTCATGCAATAAGGAATGAAAAGGATGAAGTCACTACAGATCCAAAAGAAATACATAAGATCATTAATACCTACTTTGAAAATCTGTATTCCCATAGGATAGAAAATAGAGAAGAAATGGACACATTCCTAAAAAGTTACAAATTGCCAAAATTGAATCAGGAAGACATAAAAATCCTGAACAACCCAATATCAATTAATGAGATTGAAAACGTCATTAAAAACTTACCCACAAAGAAAAGCCCAGGCCCTGATGGATTCACAGCAGAATTCTACAAAACATTTAGAGAAGATCTAATGCCAACACTTCTGAAACGCTTCAGTGAAATTGAAAAGGAAGCAACTCTCCCCAACAAATTTCTGGAGGCAAGTATTATACTGGTACCAAAACCAGAGAGAGACCCAACCAAGAAAGAGAGCTACAGGCCAATCTCATTAATGAACATAGATGCAAAGATACTCAACAAAATACTGGCAAATAGATTACAGTGAACCATAAGGAAAATTATACACCACGACCAGGTAGGATTCATTCCAGGAATGCAGGGATGGTTCAATATTCGCAAATCAAATAATGTAATACACTATATTAATACAGTCAAAGACAAAAACCACATGATCATCTCAATAGATGCAGAGAAGGCTTTCGATAAAGTCCAACATACATTCATGTTAAAAACCTTAGAAAAAATA
>PVLD010034023.1:0-13076 GCA_004027595.1 Dinomys branickii | reverse complement strand
CTCCCTCCCTCTGTCCCTCCCTCCTTCCTTCCTTCCATCTGTCTTAAATTGACTGGCTGGAAGAGAACTAGGTAATTTCTCAAAGGTTTAAAAGCATAATGAATGAGGTAGAGCTGGATAATGGTGACAAAGATGTGGAGAAAATAAACTTTGGACAGAAATATCGTTTGAGTCTACTGAATTTTTACACAATAAATTTCAGTTTATGGGACATCAAATGAAAATAGCCCAAAGATAGCTGGGATTAAGGGTTAGATGGTGAGTGTCAGAATTACGTGAATCAGAGAATCACAGCATCTTGCTGCTCAGAAGGATTTTGCAAAATACCTGGCACAGTCTTCGCAGCTTGCAGATTTTAAAGTTGGGCTTTCAGATTTAAGCAGTATGCCCAAAGTCAGCAAGCAGTCTGTTGTAAGACAACTCCACGAACTTCTGGCCCTCATGTGTCCAGAGTCCTTGTCATGCCCTGGAACCATCCTCAGGACAGAGATAAGTTTGCACTGAGGCTGTGAGAGACACGGATGAAAGGAAATGACTTATAAAAAAGAAAAAGTTATTTCTATGGAAACATAGAAAAGAATGTGGACACCCTAGACCTTTGGAGGTCAACTTACAATTATGTTAGATATTACAGAAGGGCAAACATTACCTAGGCAGTTGGGAGGAGGTAGTAACATTTTTTTTTCTAAAAAATTACTAAGAAATGTTAGGTCTTTTTTTAGTGGCTATTCTTTCATTGAATTGTCTAGTAAGCATCAATGAACTCACAGTTGAGAATATTAGGACAGTAATTTTTTTCTTTTTTTTGTACATTTTTGATATGCATAATGATAACATTCATCTTAGGGAATTTGAACCTGTCCATGACATATCTTGCTTCTTTCTTTTCCCATTTCTGTCACCTCCTTTCAGCCTTTCTTCGCCTCCCTTTTTTTTTTTTTTTTGGTACCAGGACTCACACTCAGGACCTTGCACTTATCAGGCAGGTGCTGTGCTGCTGAGCTGTCTCCCTGGCCCCTTCCCCTTATTTACAAAAGCTTTGTTTCCGTTTTTTTCTTCTATACTTTTTTCTGGTTCCTCCTCAGCCCACTCCCCTCCTCATTTCCGGATGTCTATTTCTTCCCATTTCCCAATATCTGTTATATATCTTGGTCCTCATTTACACTTGTGGTTTCCAACACCATAGAAACCATGTGGTATTTATACATATGTGTCTGATTTAGTTCCCTTAAGAATATGGCCTTGGGGCGCGTCCATTTACCAAGAAATGTCTCACATTATCCTTCATTAGTGCAGCGTGTTACCCTCCACTGTATTAAAAAACTATATTTTTATCCATTCACTGGTTGATGAGTATTTGGACTGTTTTAAAAATTTAGCTATTACTAACTGTGCTGCTATAAACATGAGTGTGTGTATATGGCTGTGGTTGATGCTTTTAATTCTTTCAGGAAGGTACCAAGAAGGGGAATAGCTGGGTTGGATGGGACCTCTAGTCCTAATTTTTTGAGGAAACTCCGCACTGATTTCCACACAGGTTTCACCAGTCTACACTCCCATCAACAGTGGAGAAGGGTTCCTTTTCCTCCACAGCCCTGCTAGCATGCGTTATTGGTTGATCTCAATGAGCTATTCTTTCTGGGGTGAGACGGGATCTCTCAAAAGACCAGTGATGCTGAGCATCTTTCCATATTTATTGGCCATTTCCATTTCTTCATCTGAGAAGTTGGATGATAATATTTTATTTTAAAGAGAATAATAATTATAATAATAATAAAAATAATAAAGAACAATAACAAAATGATAACAACATAGATAAAAACAAAACAAAGCAAAAACAATAAAAATGATACAGGTTTTCAGAACAAAATAATAGAAATTAACAGTGATTGTTGTATTACATATTGTTATTAATAAAACAAAGTTGCTCAGGTTACCAGATAAAGAGTGCAAGGTTGATCAAACCATTAAAGAGAATAAAAAATAAAAACAAAAAAACTCCATTAGAAATGATACAGAGTTTCACTAGACAAGATGGTAGGAATTCACCAATGGTTGTTATATTGCATATTGTTGTCTTCAAATTAGTTGATCAGATTACCAGGTATAAGCATGCAAAATTGGTCAAAAATTAACCACTTACTTTGTTCCTTTCAACAAACGATTAGACATCAGGAGATGTCCCAGCTATCCTTCCATATATATTTTTCCCTTCCTTCTTTCTTTTTCTCCTTTCCTTCATTGCACTTGTTTCTTCCTTTAAGTAATTTCTTTCCCTTTTGTAATATCCACTGAACATTAGGTTTTATTTACTCTTTGAGGTTCTTTTTAAAATTTTTTCTTTATTTTAAGATTAAAGAAAACTAACAAAACAACAATGAAGACAAAATCAAATCAACACAAAAACAACAAAAATGATACATGAAAATTATAGGAATTAAAAATGCTGCATTACATGCTGTTATCTTCAGTGAATTTGCTCAGTCCACTAGACACAAGAATGTTAAGGAATGAAAGGGGTGATAGCACTACAGATCCTACAGAAATTCAGAAGATCATCAATACCTACTCTGAAAATCTTTATACTCATCAGATGGAAAATGCAGAAGAAATGGACAGATAACTACACACATATGAATTACCCAAGCTGAATCAAGAAGATACAAAAATCTTGAATCACCCAATGTCAGCCAATAAAATTGAAAATGTAATAAAAAGACTTAGCAACAAAAAAATCCCAGGCCCTCATGGATTCACAGCTGAATTCTACAAGAAATTTAGGAAGATTTAATAACAATTCTTCTCAAACTCTTTAAAGAAATAGAAGGGGAAGCAGTTCTCCCAAACTCATTCTTGGAGGCAAATATTATCCTGATACCAAAACCAGAAAAAGAACTAACCAAAAAAGAGAACTATAGGCTAATTTCCCTAATGAACATAGATGCAAAAATTCTCAATAAAATACTAGCTAATAGAATACAGCAAATCATCAAGAAGATAATACATCATGACCAGGTGGGATTCATCCCAGGAATGCATGGATGGTTCAACATATGCAAATCAATCAATGTAATATACCATATCAACAGAGCTAAAGACAGGAATCACATGATCATCTCAATAAATGCAAAAAAAGCTTTTGATAAAGTCCAACACATATTCATGATTGTTATGGTTGATACATTGTGTCAACTTGGGGAATCTGGAGGGTTAACTGAGTGATTCAGCAGGAAGCCAGAGTGCTTACTTTGTATACATCCTGAGCCTGTGGAAAAGGAAGGCATGGAGATTGTGTGAGATTGTGTGAGAGCTACATGCCCCCTGGGTGGGGGTAGGCTGTTTACAATGTAAAGGAAGAGAAGAGGCTGCTTGGAGCCATTCCTCCCTTCTTGCTGGTAGTTTTTGCTGTGCTCTGCTGCCATGAAGTTTGCCCTCTGCCATGTGCCACTGTGCCCCTGAAGCAGCCAAGTATGGACCGAAACCTCCACAAACTGTAAGACAATGATAAAAACTCTACAGAAAATTGACATAGATGGAAAGCCATCTATGACAAATCAAGAGCCAGCATCATACTAAATGGACAAAAACTGAAAGCTTTCACTTTAAAATCAGGAACAAGACAAGGTTGTCCACTGTTACCACTCCTATTCAGCATAGTTCTGGAGACACTAGCCAGAGCAGTTAGACAAGAGAGAGAAATAAAAGGAATATAGATAGGAAAGGAAGAATTGAAATTATCTTTATTCACAGATGACATGATACTCTACACAGAAGACCAAAACACTCCACCAAAAGACATCTAGAATTAATCAACAAATTTAGTAGCATAGCTGGATACAAAATCAACACTCAAAAATCAATAGCATTCCTGTACACAAACAACAAACACACTGAGAGAGAAATAAGTGAAACCATTGCCTTCACAATAGCATCCAAAAAAAGAGAAATCTTTCAGGTTCTTACACTAGGGAGACAATATGATGTTTCCACGTGTGGGTCTGATTTATTTCACTTAGGAGTACTGTCTCTAGTTGCATCCATTTACCTATAAAAGCCTCAAGTTTATCTTTTTTATAACTGAGTAGTATTCCATTGTATAAAAATACCACATCTTTTTTATCCATTCCTCAGTTGATGGGCATTTGGGTTGTTTCTAAAATTTAGCTATTACAAATTGTGCTGCTATAAACATGGAAGGACATGTATTGTTGTGGTATGGTGTTTTCAGTTGTGGGAAATTACCTAGAAGGGGAATAGATGGGTTAAGTGGGACTTCTAATCCTAGTTTGGTGAGGAATCTCCAAACTGATTTCCACAGTGGTTTCACCAATGTACTCTCCCATCAGCAGTGAAGTGTTCCTTTTCCCACACAACCTCTCCAGCATTTGTTATTGGTTGATTTCTTAATGATAGCCATTGTTTGTGGGCTGAGATGGAATCTCAGTGTTGTTTTAATTTGCATTTCTCAAATGACCAATGATGTTGAACATTTTTTCATATATTTATTCGCCATTAGTATTTCTTCATCTGAGAAGTGTGTATTCATCTCAGATGCCCATTTTTGAGTCTTTGAATTTTGGGGGTCTGATTTTTTTCAATTTTTTATATGTTCTAGATAGAAGTCCTTTGTCTGAGAGGTAATTGGCTAAAACTTTTTCTCAATTCATGGGTTTTCTTCTTACTTTGCTGGTGATTTCCTTTGATGTGCAAAAACTTTTCAATAAGATAAGATCCCAGTTGTTGATTCTTTGAAGTATTTCCTGTGCATTTTTTTTTATGAACTCTCTGCCTACCCCTATGTATTCAAGATTTGTACCTACTTTCTCTTCCATTAGATCTAGTGTTTCTGTTTTAATATTTAGATCTTTAAACCATTTTGACTTTATTTTGGTGCATGGTGATAGGCCTGGGTCTACTTTCAATCTTCAGCATGAGGTGAGCCTGTTTTCCCAGCACCATTTATTAAAGAGTCTATCTTTCTTCTGGTGAACTTGTTTGGTCCCTTTGTCAAAGATAAGGTAGCTGAGTGTGTTTGTGGTTGTGACTGCATCTTTCAGTTTGTTCCATTGATCCTCAAGTCTGTTTTTTGCCAGTAGTATGCTGATTTTATCACGATAGCTTTGTAGTATAATTTTAAGTCACAGATTGTGATGCTTCCTGCCTATCCTTTGTTGACCAGGATTGCTTTGCTATTCTAGGCTTCTTCTGGTTTCAGATGAATTTTTGGAATGTTTTCTCTAGATTAGTGAGGTATCCTAATGGAATTTTAATTGGATTGCACTGAATCTGTACAGCAATTTTGGGAATATGGCCATTTTCACAATGTTGATTCTTCCTATCATGAGCAAAGGATGTCTTTCCACTTAGAGGCTGCTTTCCTGAGATTTCTTCTCTTCTTTATTAGCCTGTCCAGAGCAAGGACTTAGTGCTCCCAGATGTGAGACCAAGGCACAGCTCTGCTTTCAGGGTTGTTCTGTCACCTGCCCCTGGGGGACGTCATTTTGATACTGACTTCCCTGGTGAGATCATTCTTTTGACTACTCTCCAGTGTCATCTTCTAGGGCCATCTCTGACCCTCTTCCTCATTGTCCTTGCCTGGGTAACTCCAACAAGGAAATCCCATTCTTTAAATCTGAAGACAGAATATTTTAAATATGTGAACAGTCCCCAATTGTCTTTCTTAGGCTCCTTCTTTTCCAGGTCTGTTCCTGGGATTTTGTGGGAATAACTGTGACAGGGAGGACTGAGTGGCTGCCGAAAAGCACTGGTTCCTGTGTTTGCTTTGTGCTGTGCAACTCAGCAATTGATTAAAAACAGCAAAAGACAAAAGAAAACAAAAAAAACCTGCAAAATGCACCCAGAGTGAAACACTGAAATGCTACTTAGGCAGACCGGGGGGATTTCTAAGGATTTAGTAAACAGTAGGCCGCAAAGAGGAGGGATCTTAGTGGACAACGGAGGAAACTATTTCATGTGGGGCATTGCTGTAGGGTATAAATTGAATTTCTGGTAATATTTTCCAAGAAGAACTTATAAAAACTGGAATTCTTTTGAATTAGTGTCAACTGCTTGACCTTTTTCTTATTGCCTCTCCATAGAAGGTCTAGTTTCTTGGAGCATTGTGTTCATAATTGGTGGCCCTCAGATGCCCAGTGCCGCCCCTCAGGGTGTCTCCACGGGCTGGGGGTGCTTTTGATCTTCTGAGGCATGCAAATGAACTGTGTTGAGGTTTATGTTCTGGGAGGAGCATAGATTCTGTTCCAAGTACAGTGGAGAGGGACTACAGATTTTTAGTTATTATTTTTAACAAGACAAATAACTGAACCGGATTTCTTTTAGCACTGGTAGCTATGGAAACCATGCAAAGGATCATGGAGTATGGGGAAAGAGTGGAGAGGGACTGAGGCTGTAAAAATGGGCAACGGGACAGTTTATGTGGGCTCGACAGGAGCCTGTGAGGAAGAAAATGAGTAAGAGTCACTGAGGAAGAGTTAGGGCTGGCCTCCGATCGTGCGCATCTTTAGGGAGTCTGTACTTGATCTTCACACCAGCCACAGCGCCTGACAGTATTCTCTGTGCTTATTTAGAACCAGGTGTCAAGAGCTAAGGTCCTAAGTTAGAGGGGTAGACAACAGCACTTGGGACACCTTAGAATCAAAGTGGCAGATCCGCCACGAAGTGGGCCCTGGCACAGAGAACGCAGCAGAGAAGGGAAGGGGGGTGTGAGAGAGCAGGCTTTCGTGTTTTAAAGCTTTCTACCACAGCTGTGCAAGGTGGAGAGAGGGTTTCTGGCTTGGAGCTTGACAGGGATTTTGGGGCCTGAGTCGTTTTACTGGGGGATGTTTGCATGGAGCTGGTGGTGAGCTACGGCGAGGGTATTTCTGACCGGCTGCACACAGGGAGAGGCAAGATGTGCTGAGTGTAGACTTTGAGGGGCACACTGTACATCTAATAGTGCAAGAACAGACATGCCAGAGAAACAGCCAGAAGATGTAAGAGAAGGAAGCAGAGACCTAGACTGCTGCAGCCCCAGAGTTATCACGAGAGGACAGATTTGAAGAAGGGATCTGCAGGGTCAGTGTTCCCTGGAGCACACATGGCTTGAGAAGAGGTTGAGATTCAATGGCAACTAAGGACACCAGTGATCAAGCAGTGTCAGGCCCAGAAAAGCCCAATCCTCTGGCCCAGTGTTAGTGAACCTGAACACAGAGGCCAGTCAGAGGTGAGGCTGGGGCTCAGAATAGTGGAGCCAATTTCAAGAAAGAGCAAGAAGTAGAGGCAGTGGGTGATTTCTGAGACCTTCATGGTAAAGGGGAGAAGCTCACAAGCATGGAAGGACGAAGAGTTGATCAGAAGCAGAAGCTCTTTACAGCTCACAGGGAGGGAGAAGAGCGAAGGGATAACTTGGACATCAAGGGACTGGAACCCACCACAGATGCCTTCGGTCTGGAGGGCCCAGGGGACAGAGTGCTCCTGCAGGAACAGGGTTCAGGGTACACGCCCTTCTCAGAGCGACAGCTGCAGGATGGAGAGGAGAGGAGGGTGTCCATACCCAATGGCCTCCACACTCTGGAAAGTGGGTAGCCGACGATCTTCCCTGAGGAGGGTTGCAGAACTGGGAGAGTTCCACTGTAGACAGATGTCAATTCCTAACACCTCCATTTGTATGTTTCCAGAACAGGTCGGAGGCTGCCAACCTAGATGTGAAATCATTTGAAGCCATGTGGAGAGGACTCAGTTTATAAAGACGCAATGTTACACTCAACTTACTTCATCTTAATGTGGATTTACAGCTTCTGCTCACCTTGGAAACGCAGATGCCACTCACCTTGCTTCTGCATCTGGTGAACCACCCACTGTGATCAGCTTGTGCTTACCATGTGACACTGAGCCCCATCTGTCTGCCTTCTGCCCGTGACATTGTGTAGGGAGCTCTGTGTGGTAGCCTGGGCTTGTATGTGCAGACAGAGGCAGGGGCAGCTCAGGGCCAGGCCGCCTGCAAACTGTTTGCTCCCCAAATGTCACTGCATCTAGTCATCAAGATTCATAAGACATCATCTCAAAGGACAGTTCTCCAGGGCTTAGATCAAAGTCAGATAATATTATTCCAGACAAATAACCTAGACTCAAATTGCCATCACGCCCCTAAGAGTGTCCTATATCTAAGTTGACATATTGATTTATTTTTACAGTTAATAACTCTGGCTAAGGACATCTTTTAAAGTAAGTCTGTGCCACTCTCTTAAAAATATCTGGATCCTTCATTCCATGTAGGAAATAGATGCTGAGTGGTTTCTTGCAGCTGTGAGTGCCATCCCTGCACTGGTCAAAGTCTGAATGTGTTCTGATCTCTACATGCTATGCCTTGGATGGTTGAATTAGCTAGGTTTCACTGCAGGCATGAGTGGTTAATTACCAAAAACAATAGTGGTTTAAAGAGGACATACATATCTTTCCCTCTGACCTCTCACCTGAGGTTAGCAGTGTGGTAGGGACAATAGTTCTGCTGTGAGACTTTAGGGTTCAGCCCCTGCCCAGCTCCAATGGACCCTATTCTCATGCCCCAGTGTGACAGAGCTGGCATTCCAGCCATTACAACGGGAGAATGAATAAGGAAAAAAGTGGACAGCCTGGAATGGTGCTGCCCACCTGTAATCCCAGTACTCGGGGAAGCTGAGGCAGGAGGATCACAAGTTTAAGCCCAGTTAAAAATTTAGCTAGACCCTGTCTCTAGATAAAAAAAAATTAATATAGGGGTGGAGATGTAGCTCACTGTGAAGGGGGAAGGTAACCTGTGAATTAGAGGAAAAGAGTGAGGAAGTCTGATTCTTTGACAAGTGAACAAATGGAAACTAGTGCAACAAAGCTGATTCAAGGGTTTCCTCTCTAAGTACTATGAACAAGTCAGCAGCATGTGGGGGACCAGCAGCATATGGGGGACCACGGTCTTGGATGCAAAGTCTCAAGACTCGGTGATCGCCAGTGGTTTGAAAACCATCCCACTCGGTGGTGAGGCGGCTGAGGCAGAAGCTAGGCCCAATCTATGGCACACTGAAAATGGAGGCATTTCCTGTAACAACAGCTGAGAGCAGCCCATATTGTTTGCTTTGTGGTTCATGCAGTTAACGTGGAGTCAGAAGCAAACACGTTAGCTCTTAGAGATTAACAAGCTTTATATTGTAACATCTTCTAATCTTAAAAATTCCTTTTTAAAATTATGTCAGAGTTAAGTAAGAACCAAACCAGTATTTCCTGTGGGATGGGGGCTGGTTGTGGTATTTACTGTGTTTGATTGGTGTGCTCGTTAAGTGCTACCCTCCTAGTGGTAATGAGTCAGTCAATACTCACCAACCCTTGTAAAAGAACTTTACAGTTAAGCACAAGAGACCAAAAAGTCGTGAAGCTGTTATTCAGCACTCACCTTCTTTAGTGTGGGGCTCAGTCCTCACCACTGGCTTTGCCACTGGCAGGTGAGGAGTAGCAGAGTTGCTGGGGTGCATCTCCTTGGGGAGGGCTGAGGGAGCAGAAATGCATACCGCTTGTCTCCACATTGATCGTGTTCCTGTCCTCCTTGGCAGCCACCTGGCCGCACTGAGAGCCTCTCTCCTCTCCTGTTGTGCCGACCAGCAGCACGGTGACCTGTGATCGATACCGGCGGACAGTGGGCTCCTCTGTTTCCCTCCTCCCTCTGCCCACTGTCCTTCCCCTCCTGCGCCTCCGTTCTCCTGCACCCTCCTCCTCCAATCCTCCCTTTCTAACTCTCTTTCTTTCTCCTTCCCTTCCCTTCCTGTCCTCTGCCCTCCTCTGCCCTCCCCTACCCCGCCCCGTCCTTTCCCTTCTTTCCTTTTCTATTTTGCTGCCCTTGTCTTAAAGAAAGGAAACCCGTTTACATGGTGGTAGTCAGATTTTTCAACATAAGATAAATCTGAATTAAACACAGATCCAAGGCTTTTACTCCCAAATCTGTCAGTGTTACTTAGAGAATGAACAGAAGCCGAGTCAGGCACTAAAAGAGACAAAGAGCAGCGCACACCCGTCACAAAGGACGTTTTCTTCCCTTCTTCAGTGTCACCCCCTTTGGTGGCCCATGACACTCCAGACCCCTCACTTAAACATACTTGGGGTGAGCACACGTTCTGAGAAGTCCTGACCTTCACAAATTCCATCCCCTACATGGTGATTCTTAGCTGTTCTGTGAGGGAGGAACCTTTTGGGGATAAATGGCTAAGTGGGCCCAGTAATTTTCCCGTAGGTTCCCAGAGCCCCGCAGATAAAGTGAGGAGGAAGTGGTTACCTGAGATGCGGGTCTGTGGTTCTTGCTGACGGGGGAGGCAGGGCGGTGGGATGGGGTTTAAGCCACCTCTGGGTATCATGGACTTATTGCAAGGCTGAGCGTTGCTGAGGTGCTCTGAAGCTAAGTGAAATTTTGCTATCCCATGGGTACCTTCCCTGTGCAGAATTAGCGGGCGTGCACAGAGTTTAGACAGAAACATCGATGGCACTGACTCTTTCTAATGAAATTCAGCACGCATTTGTTGTCAACTTTCATGTTCTAGGGCCTGCTTGAGATGCTACTGGAATGATAGGTAGCTAAGTTACTGCGATATCTGTGACTTCACAGGCAACAGAGGAGTTAATATGAAAACAGAATATTTTATACAAGAGACTGTGATGTAGCTATAAGATTCAGAAGAAGCAAATAAAGGTGATTAATCCCTTATGGAAAGGGGCCCAAAGAAGGGCACATCTGATCTTGACCTTGAAATATTCCTGCAGCAAGAACACCCTGGACACAGGGTGTGATGTGTTTCAGGTTCCATTTCCCCACTAACCACCTTTATGGACTTGGCCAGAATTTTTACTATCCTAAGGCTCAATTTTCTTCTTTAAAATGAGACATTATGACTTGGTGATCTTAAATAATGTATAAAATATATTTGTGTTCCCAGTGTGTTTCAGAAGAAGTAACAACGAGCAAGGCATCTGCTTTCCCTTAAGAGCCTTTCAGTCTATTAGAAGAAAGAGACAAGCAGATGAATAACCCAGTTAGAAGCAGTTCTTAAGGAAAATTTGACAAAGTGGGCGAGGAACACTTAGAGGCACTACTGAGGGACAGGAAGTGGTCAGGTGTGATTTATCTTAGAATCAGCGGTAAAGATGCTGCTAATAACAGCAACAGTAACTCTCATTTCCTACGTAGCCTTGTACCAGCGTTATCAAACTCCCAGTTAACTCTCATAAAAACCCTACAGCTTCCCATCCCTCTTCTCCCTCTTCCCTTTGTTTTTAGGAAGAAGAAACTAAATCCTGGACAGGTTAGACAATGTGCCCAGCTCTAAAGACAGGTTAGACAATGTGCCCAGCTAATGCTAAAGTTCACGTCTGAGTGAAAACAAGTCAGTGCCAGACTCTGAGGGCTGTACTCAGGACCTTTTCACTGTGCCTCAAAACTAGGGTTATGGGGACCAGAAGGGCCATGACATGATGAAAGCAGAGGGCGGCGTGGTGACAAGTGATCCACATTGCAGATGTTTGGGGTTTGCCCACCCAGAACTGAGGCTGACAGAGAGGACATCAGGTCCTGCAAGGGCTGAGGTGCAGAGAACCAGGGAGACCAGCAGGTGAACTTGTAGGGTTTGCAAGGGAAGCTGAGTTCAGGGCTGGAGTTCACTACCAGGCATGAGCAAAGCACAGTTCACGCAAGTCTGGAAGAGGGTACGAGATGATTGAATCCTCCATGGGGTGCTGCTGCCAGGGAGGGTTATGGCCATGTTTCCAAGTTGTGTGTTTCTGACTTGGTGCTAAATTAGACCTAAAATATGAAGTAGATTATATTCTGTGGTGACAGTACACTGTGGAAGTTGATAACACTTGCTTCAAAAGGATGTACTTGTTTCAGAATGCAATAATTTACTGGTTGTGAGCAGCAATTTGACTTTGCTGAACCTCACTCATACCTGTGGAATGGATAACATGGTGCCCACTTTCTGAGACGCTGTACACTTCCAAGTGTTCAAAGTTTATAAAGCACCTAGTACTAAAGACGGCACAAAGTTAGAGAGTTGGTAAGAACAACCCCGCACAGCAAATAAGGAGACCCCAAGATAACAGAGACTCAATACCTGTCATAAGTTAGTTTTCCTCTCACAGGAATATAAGCAAGCTCCAGGTTGGTGTGGCAGCTCCAAAATCATGAAGAGCCCGAGCTCCTGTCACTTACTGCTCTATAGTGCCTAGCACGCCTTCCCACTGGGGCTCGTGGTACACGTTCTGGGTCTGGCCATCATTTTACTTGCCCAAATGTAGTCAGTCAGACTGTAAATTGGTCCCAAGTGAGGCAGGGAGTTATTGCTGGTCCATGGAGCCACGCCTGAAGCAGAACATGAGGGTACTACATTATCGGCTGGGAGGGGAGGAGTGGATGTTGGGGGACAGGTAGAGTCTCTGATATGGTTTGTATTCAGGCGTGGGTACCAGCAGCAGAAGTACTCAGGCAAAATAGTAATGAATGTGGGAGTTAGTAGGGCATTCCACTTGGGGAAGTGGAAGATGAAAACTCCCAAGGAAACATGAGCCACTCTTAGAGTTTATGTCTCATTCTTAGGTCTTCCAGTAGTAGATGCTGGGAACTACAATTTGAGTTTTGCAGTGAAAGACAGCTCGGTAATCACTAAACCTGGCTTTTCTCATAAGCTCAGTAGACTACACTTTCCAGTTTTTCTTGTAGTCAGGGACAGTGGCATCATACGGAATTCTAGCTGATGAAAGACAAGGCTGACGTTCCTCATAGACCTGGCATATAAAATCTTTCCACCTGAGAGTTCTAGTTCTTTTTCCTTCTGAGGTAACCTTAGAAACCACTCCCCTAAGATAGCAGAGGCATGCAGTGATAGGAACCTGATGTCCCCGCACACTGTTTGGAGATCGTAAAATTTTCTGTAGAGAAAAAACATTATTGCAAAAATGTTCTAATAGCTTCCCACTGTGTAAAGCCCTAAATCCCTGGAGTCTGCTTGGGGCCTGCAGCACCTATGGGAAGGGCCATGTGGCCTGCAGCACCTATGGGAAGGGCCATG
>PVLD010034022.1:0-13076 GCA_004027595.1 Dinomys branickii | reverse complement strand
TTCCCACGTCTCGCCCCGGCAGCCTGGTCCGCCCTACCACATCTCCCCCGGCATCTCAGAGAAATACGCCCAGTTTAAACTTCCCAGCCGAGGTTCCGGCATTCACGCTCACCAAGTCTGTCTCGAGCTGGTGGTGTTTATTAAGGAGGTTCGCTCCCTTGCTGCTCACCCGGTCGCCATCTTCCCCGGATCCTCGCTTTTAGAATTATTACCAAATAAATTATTACCAAATTTCTTCTTTCCTCTGGTGTCCTCACTGCAATTTCCAACCAGGCAAGTCCCATGCTGGTCTCTTTTAACAGATTATAGCATACAGTGCCTCTCAGTCTACCTCCCAGTTTTCTAAGAATGTGATTACTACAGAATTTTGGGTCTTTCACAGCAATTGATCCTACTAAGCAGCTACTTAGAACCAGATATACAGATACAACAGAGAAAAGCATCAGCATGACCAACTCATCATGAAGCCCCTGTTTTATTAGGAAACAGAGGGGAGAAACATTCAAAGAGAGATAACAGTACATTTCAAAATAAATTCTGCTGATACATACAAGAATAAAGACAATGTTGAAAAAAGTGATGAAGTGAAGTAAGATTGGAAAATCCAATAGAGTAGAAAGAGTAAGATTTTTGGCTTGTATCTAGATGTTACGCCAAAGCCTTATGCACTCATATGTGTGGCTTTTCAGAGGTAGCTGGATAAGGGTGTGTGAATGGAGATTAGGAGTGTGATACTAGGATTAAGGGTGTGTGATACTGGACGAGTCCACTCATTGCTTTATCATAGTTCTGGATATGGGCAATGGGAAGCTTGAACTTGGGCGGGCTGGTGCTACCCACAACGCTTGTGTCCTCCTTCCTTGTGTCCTGCTTTCCTTGCTAATAGTGGAAAGCTTCACGCATTCAAACTGCTTTTTTTTTTTTTGTCATGTCTACCTTAATTTATTTATTTTCTTTTTTATTTTAAAAATAAAGGAGGAAAAGATATTAACACACAGACATCCATTTACAAAATAGCGTAAGAACAACACAGAGTTACAAAGTGGTAGGAAAGTTGCTGTATTACATATTGATATCTTCAAAGTGCTTTCTCAGGAAAACAAATAGAGACATGCAATAGTGATCAAACAAATAATCTTTAACTGTTCCTTTCAGTAAAGCGATAGAAGAGAGCGGTGGAACTGTTAGCCATCCTGTGTATACATACGTACATAATTTCCCCTTCTTTCCTTTCTTCTTTCCCACACCCTAGTTACCCACTATTTTTGAGTATTTTCTTTTCATTTCACAATGTCTGTCATACCTCCTAATTTTTATTCACTCTTTTAGGTTCTCACACTAGTGAGACAATACTTTCCTTACACATGCCGGACTGATTTATTTCACTTTTAAATATGGTCTCTAGTTGTGACCGTTTACCTATAAAAGCCTCCAGTTTATCTTTCTTTATAGCTGAGTAATACTCCATTATATAAAAGTACCACAATCTTTTTATCCAATCTTCAGTGGATGGACATTTGGGTTACTTCCACAATTAGCAATTACAAATTTTGCTGCTACGAACATGGGTGCACATATATTGCTGTGATAGGATGTGTTGAGCTCTCACCCACTTTCTGCTGCGGTGTGTTTCCTACCTTTACACCTACAGGCCTAGGGTAGTCACAAGCACCTTTTAATACTTACTTCTGCCTCAGCATATCATTTGATTGTTTGTATTCTTTAACACATTTCTGTCTCAAACTTTGTTCATCTTTTTACCAAACTTGATTACTATTCATTTCCTGCATAAATAGATATGTCCTTTTGAATCCCAGTCTTGTCTGTCTGTTGCTATACTGTGAGCCACAGAAACAATCCATGGATCACAGTAGGAGCTTAGAAATTCTTGCTGGGAGAGAAAAAGAAATTAAATGAAAAATAAATCCAAAAAGGTCAGAAACCACGACTGACTCAAAGTGGGTCAATACCAATCAGTAGAAAACACAGCTTCTCTGGGACTTTGAATCCAGACATCTGGAAAATACCAACTTGGAGAAGAGAAATAAAGAAGTAGTTCTCTGGGACTTAGAGGTTGGGGTTTGACAGGAAAATTAGGAACTACAAAGAGGCTGGAGACTTGAAGCACAATTCTTTTTCATTTGAATTTTTAAAAAATTAGATTATTCTTTATTCTTATTTTTCTTTTGTATCTTATTTTTTTCTGCTTTTTCTTGTTGGTTGACTGGCAACAAGGCAAAAAACCACAGTAAACTGCGGTAGAGCAAAGATGCTCACTTCATGCCAGAAAAATGTTTCAGAGAGGGATGGGTGAGGGACCTTATAGAGTACCGGAGGCCACACCTCCCTGACCCACCCAGACACATTTTTTTCTCATCTGCTGGGCATTTTTTAATCCAGTGAAATTGGGATATTAAGATTAATATTCATAATCTACCAATTTTCTGTTTGGCACTTACACACATCTTAAACCATAATGAATCTCAAAATAAAGACAATGGCAATTGCATAATTCTACCGAATGCGTGGAACAGTCCTATTATTCAAGAACTATGCTATGTACAAGTGCAAATACAATAGCTCCTTCCCCAAAGTCTCAATCATTTCAGCATTCCTCACAGGCCTAAGTCAGAGTATTTTCCACCAGTCAAAGGAAACTTTTATTTGTGAACCTGTGTAAAAATAAATGCAAGTTACTGATCACAAAGTACAAGGGCACAAGTCAGCATTAAGTCCTCTAGTTCTGTATCCGATATCCTGGGCACACGGTGGTAAAACGGGAATTGCAAAGCTTGTGTGATCTCACTCCATATGGCCTTGCTGGTTGCCACTCACAGAGGCCCTTCTTGGGCTGGCTCCAGTGATGGCCTTTCCTTGGGAGGCACTAGAGATCCAGAGCATCTCTGACTACTTAGGGTCTCCGCTCTACATGTGGCTTCATTCACCTTCCTGCACCGCTTTTTCGGGGACTCTTGGCCAGTCTTCCAGGCTTTCTTTTGAAATTTGAGTGACTCTTTGACTCCACAAATCTTGCCTTCCAATAAAATCAGAATCACTTCAGTGACACCATGTTTTGCTGTCAGTGGAAGCAGTAATTAGGCCCCTTTGTCCCATGGCAGAATCAGATTCTGGCTACCTGTTTGGCTGAGCGGAATTAAATAAACCCATGGGATATGAATGTTTAGGGGGCCCTTCTTGATCAGGAATCCTGGGAGTCCCTTCTTAAAGGAAACGTTCGCACTTTTGTATCCTTTTGTCTGTGTGGTCCTGATTCCTGAGATACCTGCAATGTATTTTTCTTCTTATTCCTGTACAAAGTACATGCTTTCTTTGTAATGGCACTCACCTCTTTAACAATCATACTTCCTTTGCCCTTCATCTTACATATAGTTCCTTCTAGGCCAAAATGTAAGGTTTTTTAAAAAATTTTCTACTTTGTCTTTTACCGCCGATTCCCAATCTTAAACTAGCTGAAAGCAGCCAGCAATACATGTTACATTAGTTGGCAGATTAATTAGTTCGCCACCTTTAATCTCAGTTTCTCTTAAATCTCAGGACAAGGGAGAAATGTAGACAAATTTTCTGCCCTAGTGTCACAAGAACATGCCCTCAAGTCCAACTGCCAGTGGTACCCTTGCTCCCCCTCAAATCTTCTTGAGCCTGGCCTTTACTGTCTGCATTCCTCTGTTTTGAGCTCTGAACAGAATAATCCATCACGCTCGGCTTATCATATTCTATGGCATCTCTAGCCCCCAACTCCAAACATTTCCAAACACTTCCCATAAACCAGTTCCGAAGGCTTCAGAACAATATGGTCAGGCATAGTCATAGCAACATACCCACTTCTCTGGTGCCAGTTTTCTATATTATTGAACTTTACTGCCATTGACCATAATATTTGAGACTCTCAATTTAAAGGAGGAAGGATTTAATTTGGCTCAAAATTTCAGTCTGTTTTCAGCTGGCTACAAGGCCAAAACATCATAGCTACATGACAAAGCAGGCAAAGATAATTAATTTGTATGGACTGGGAAGCACCACAGAAGCAAAGTTCCAGAGAGGAAAGTGTATGGGTGGATCATATACCCCACCTAAGTCAATGCTTCTGTGACCCACCCATATACAATCATTGATGTGATTTAGTAATTTGCTAGGTCTTTCTGAATTCAGTGAGGTTGGCACTCAGGATTAATAGTCATATCATGTATGAGGTATCTTGATGCCATGATAAAATTAAAGAAACTGAGGGTTCTGGCCAATTTTTCCCATAATGAAAGATGGAACTATAGCTTTAAAAACTCTACCTGATTTAAAGTAGCTATTTTAGCGGTGAGGGCACGCACAGGGTGCTGGATCAATTTCTAGGGATGCTTTTAACTATCAGTAACAATGCAAACATCCATAATATACTCATTTACATTAAAATGAGTATATTATTCAGCTAATGATCAATTTCTTCTTGGCTATAACATCTTTACAAGAATTTCCCAAGCACAGTTTGTTTCATTATTGTTAACAATTAAAGCATAGTAAATATCAAAGATTCACAAATTTTACACTTCTGAATGTCACAGCAAAAATGCTGATACTAAACCACAATTTATGTGAAGTAAACATGGGTTATTTCCTATACTTGACATCATCATTTATTCCAAAGTAGCCATTACCTTAGGAAGAGAAGATATTCATTTAGGGAAAAAGTAATAAACTAGAGAAGAATAAATAACCATGGAAATTTCCTTTGTTATTGAAGATAGATAATGATCAAGTGATATTATAACACCAACCTTGTAAGACAGAGATTGTTTAAGGAAGAAAAATAAACTTAATGAGTTTAGGGCAAATAATACTGCATATCTAAGAGACAATGAGATGCATTTTTTTCTTTTTCTTTTTTTATTTTATTTTATTTTTTTTTGAGATGCATATTTTTTTTAAAAAAGAATCCTAGAAGACTTAGAAGAAAGAACAAAACCAAGTCATGGTAGAAGAGATGTTGATACGCGAATACGTGCAGATAGCACATAATAATTGATGTTACCAAGTACAGCCTCAGTCATTTTTTTTCTTCAAAGAGTTTGACGAAGAGAAAGAGAAGAGCTTAAAGTATAAAAAGAACCAAAGTATAATAAATATTCAATGCCACATGTGGATTTAAGAAGAATAATTTAATCAATCTCTTCATTTCTTTAAGGGACACCATAAAAATCACAATTTGAAAACTGGAGATAGTAGCCACGGGATGTACAAAGCTGTGTACAAAAGGAGGTTTGCTGAGATGCTTGGGCTTAACAAGTGTAATGACATGCATAAGAGGAAAGGTATAATGAAATGCATAAATGAAATGGCATAATAAGACGCATAATCGGACAAGTGTAACGAGATGCAAAGGAGAGAGATGTAATATGATACCCGTTTTTGAGGAGTGTAATGAGATGCACGAATAGCAAGCTGTAATGAGATCTGCATGTTTAAGTAACGCACTGAGAAATATAGGTTATAATAACACATATGAAAGTAACCTAGTAATGAGATATACAGGGGACAGGCTTTAATGAAATCCACAAATGGGGAATCTGTAAAGATGCTTAAAGGAGATGTAATGAGATGCACATATTTGAAAGTTAAAGTAAGTTGCTTTAATGGCAGTGTGCAATGACATGTATATCTTTGAAAGGTGCAATGAGACACATTAAAAGGAAAGAATGTAAAGTAACCCTCTCTTCCTATGGAGAATAATAGTTTCGGAAAGCTTTGACTACCTCGTCCTAAGGGATTTGTGTATTACTACTGTAGTATACATTCAGATGCCTTTGGCAGCTTCCTCTGTCCACAGCAAACAGCATCTCCCTGAGGCCCACGTTTATTTCTGGATATTTAATTTTAAACATAGCTCATGCCTGGAGTCATATTCGAGGACATATTAAGGATGATGCTGATTATTAAGCATTATAATAAGCGTAGGAAAAGAATAAGGAAAAGAAGAAACTACCATCTACTTAATTTTCATTTGGTTCCAGAAATATGCTAGGAATCTTTGGATAACTGAATGTTGCAATAACTTCACTAGGCAGGCATTATTACCATCTTCTGATAACTTAGCTAAGTGACCTTGGAGGTTAATCTCACAGTCATACAGCTAGCAAGATAGAGACTGAAAACAGTTATGCTTGGCTTTCAAGGCTATTTTCTATCTCTTTTTGTAGCTTTATTTTTCTTCCTGTTTATACATGTCCTTTTCCTTCTTTTTCACTTTTGTTTTGTTATACTTTTTTCTGGCTAATTACTGCTAATTATGTCTAAAATCTCTAAAGAGGCCTTATTAACACTTCTAGTCATGAATGTCAGACATTAACACAGCTAATAATTTTGCCCAGAGAAAGTAAGAGATAACAGAGTTACCACCCTGTGGAGAGATTTTAAAAATCGTTAACCCTATTTGTTTATTGAACAAGTTTGTATCATATTGTACTGCCTAAAATAACTATTTGATGACAGATTGATTAGGACCCTTGAAAGTAATTTTTTTCATGAGACCAGCGATTTTGACAAATACTGGAATATATTTTGATTAGCCTGAGATTTTTCCTGGTGAATGAAAGTAAAGCAGAACAGACACAACCACGTTCACTACCATTTAAAACTGTGTGAATATGACCAAGATTTTTTTAAAGTAAAAAAAAGAAAACATTAACAGAGACACAAAGTAGGACAAGAAGAGTACAATCAAAACTGAATTACAGACAAAGTGACAGGGAATTAACAATGACCATTGTATTTCATATTGATAACTTCAAAGTGTATGCCCAGGAAAACACATATAAACATACAATGTTGATCAAACAACCAATCATTAACTGTTTCATACCATAAAGAGACATAAGTCAGTAATGGAACCATGTTAGCCATCCTGCATATACATACATACATAGTTATTCCTTTCTTCCTTTTTTTTCCTTCCCCTCATCCCATTTGCTCTTTACTTTTGAGCAGATTCCCTTCACACCTCTTAACTAGCATTCCCACTTTCAGGTTCTTACACTAGTGATATAATACACTTCTTGCATATGTACTTCTGATTTATTTCACTTATGAGTATGGTGTCTAATTGTGACCATTTGCCTATAAAAGCATCAAGTGTATCTTTATAGCTGGGTAGTATTGCATTGTATAAAAATGACACAGGTTTTTTTTTTTTTTTTTAATTCAGTCCTCTGTGGATGGGCATTTGGGTTGCTTCCACAATTTAGCTATTACAGATTGTGCTGCTATAAACATGAGTGCACATATAAAGTGGTGATATAATGTTTTCAGATCTTCTGGAAAAATACCCAGAACGGGAATAGCTGGGTTGAATGGGACCTCTAGACCTAGTTTGCTGAGGAATCTCCAAACTACTTTCCAGAGTGGTTTCACCAGTTTGCATTCCCACCACTAGTGGTCCTATTTCTCCACAGCCTTTCCAGCTTTTGTCATTGGATGATTTCTTAATGTTGGCCAATCCTACTGGGATGAGATGGAATCTCAATGTTGCTTTTATTTGCATTTCTCAAATGACTAAAGATGTAGAACACTTTCTCATATATTTATTTGCCATTTGCATTTTTTTTTTTTTTTCTGAGAAGTGTGTATTCATCTCAGATGCCTATTTGTGGATTGGGTCTTTGAATTTGGACAGGTTCATGTTCTTTAATTCTTTGTATGTTCTAATAGAGGACCTTTGTCTGGGGGATAGTCAGCTAAGATTTTTTACCCATTTGTGAGTTTTCTTTCTACTCTGCTGGTGATTTCTTTAGATGTGCAAAAACTTTTCAATAAGATGAGGTCCCAGTTATTGATTCTTTCAAGTGTTTCCCTTGCAGTTTGATTTTGTTCATGAACTCTCTACCTACTCCTATGTCTTTAAGATTGTTACCTACTTTCTCTTTCAATAGATTTAGTGTTTCTATTTTAATATTGAGATCTGTGATCCATTTTGACTTGAGTTTGGTGCATAGTGGTAGACTTGGGTGTATTTTCAGTCTTCGGCAAGAGGTGAGCCAATTGCTCCAGCACCATTTATTAAAGAGGTTATCTTTCTTCCAGTGAGGTTGTTTGGGTCCTTTGTCAAATATTAGGTGGCTGAGTGTGTTTGTGGTTTTGGCTGTAACTTCCAGTGTGTTTCATTGATTCTCTGGTCTGTTTTTTAGCCAGTACCTGGTTGATTTTATTACAGTAGCTTTGTAGTATAATTTCATGTCAGGGATTGTGATTCCACCTGATTTGTCCTTGTTGCCCGGAACTGTTTTTGCTATTCTGGGTCTCTTCTGGCTCCAGATGAACGTAAGCCATGTTTTCTCTAGATCTGGGAGTTATTCTTATGATAGTTTAATGGGAATTTCATTGAATCTGTACAACAATTTTGGGAGTATGGCCATTTTCACAATGTTGGTTCTTCCTGACCATGAACAAGGAATGTTTTTCCATTTATTGAAATCCTCACTGATCTCTTTTTTCAGAATACTGTAGTTTTCATTGAATAGATCTTTTACCTCCTTTGCTTGATAGATTCCTAAATATTTCAATTACTTGCATGCTATTGTAAAAGGTATGGTTTCCTCAATTTCTCTCAGTCTGTTTGTTGTTTGTGTATAGGAATGCTACTGACTTTTGGGTGTTGACTTTGTATCCAGCTACTCTGCTGAATTTGTCAGTTAGTTCAAGGAGTCTTCCTGTGGAGTTTTTGCGGTCTTCCATGTAAAGTATCATGTCATCTGCAAATAGTGATAGTTTTACTTCTTCCTTTCCTATCCTTATTCCTTTTATTTCTCTCTCTTGTCCAATTGCTCTGGCTAGTGCTGCCAGGACTACGTTAAATAGGAGTGGTGACAGGGGACATCCTTGTCTTGCTCCTGAGTTTAAAGTGAAAGCTTGCAGTTTTTGTCCATTTAATATGATGTTGCCTGTTCGTTTGTCATAGATGGCTTTGATCAGACTGAGGTAAAGGCCCTCTATTCCTATTTTTTGTAGGGTTTTTAACATGAATGCATGTTGGACTTTATCAAAAGCTTTTTCCACATCTATTGAGATGATCATGTGGTTTTTGTCTTTGGCTCCATTGTTATGATGTATTACATTAATTGATTTGTGAATGTTGAACCATCCCTACATTCCTGGAATAAATCCAACCTGGTCATGGTGTATAATTTTCCTTATGATTCACTGCATTCTATTTGCTAGTATTTTATTGAGTATCTTTGCATCTGTATTCATTAGTGAGATTGGTCTATAGTTCTCTTTCTCGATTGGGTCCTTCTCTGGTTTTGGTATCAGTATAATACTTGCCTCCAGAAATGAGTTAGGGAGAATTGCTGAATTGCTTCCTTTTCAATTTCACTGAAGAGTTTCAGGAGTGTTGGCATTAAATCTTCTCTGAATGTTTTATAGAATTCTGCTGTGAATCCATCAGAGTCTGGGCTTTAATATGTTGGTAAATTTCTAATGATATTTTCAATCTCATTAATTGATATTAGGTTGTTCGGGACTTTTATATCTTCTTGATTCAATTTTAGTAATTTGTACATTTGTAGGCATCTGTTCATTTCTTCTGAGTTTTCTTTCCTATGGGAATAAAGATTTTAAAAGTTGGTATTAATGATCTTTTGAATTTCTGTAGGATCTGTAGTGATTTCAACCTTTTCATTCCTTTTTGCATGTATTTGAGTTCTTTCCTTTCTTTTTTGTTAAGGTTAGTTAGGGGTTTGTCAATTTTACTTATTCTTTCAAAGAACCAACTCAATGATTCACTTATTTTTTGTAGTGTTTTCTTCATCTCAATTGCATTAATTTCTGCCCTGAGCTCTATAATCTCCTCACTTCTTTGGGCTTTAGGCTTTAGGCTTTAGGCTTGGCTTATTCTTCTTTTTCTAGAAGTTTGAGGTGTAGCATTAGGCTATTTATTTGCTCTCTTTCTGTTTTCTTTATATTGGAGTTCGTTGCTATAAATTGCCCTTTGAGGACTGCTTTCATTGCATCTCACAGATTCTACTAGGTTATATTTGCATTTTTGTTTTTTGTAGGTATTTTTTAATATCTTCTTTAATTTCTTGTGTGATCCATTGCTTGTTCAGGAGGTTGTTGTCTAATTTTCAAGGTTTGTGAGGTTTTTGGAGTTTCCTTTGTCATTAATTTCCAATTTCATTGCACTGTGGTCATATAATATGCATGAGATAATTTCACCTCCTTTACATTTAGGTAGGTATGCTCTATGGGCTAGAATGTGGTCTATTTTAGAGAAAGGGCCTTGTGTAGCTGAGAAAAATTTGTATTCTGATGTTGTGTGGTGGAACAGTCTATATATATCTACTAAGTCCATTTGTTTGCATCTTTGGTTCAGGTCTGTTATTTCTTTGCTGAGTTTCTGTTCAGTTGACCTGTGTCTTTGCATCAAGGGGGTGGTTAGGTCCCCTCTTACAATAGTGTTATTAATTATTTGGGTTTTCATGTCTGTTAAGATTTGACTTATAAAGTTTTGTGCTCCAGTATTTGGTGCATATATGTTTAGGATTGTTATCTCTTCCTCTTACATCTTTCCTCTAACTAGTATGTAGTGGCTTTCTTTGTGTCTTTTGATTGTTTTCGGTTTGAAGTTTACATTGTCTGCAAACATGATAGCTTTTTTCTGGGAGCCTGTTGCATGGAGGATTGTTTTCCATCCTTTAACTTTCAGTCTGTGGATTTCAGGGCTGGGGATATAGCTCAGTGGAATAAGCGCCTGCCTAGCAAGCGCAGGGTCCTGAGTTCGATCCCCAGTACTGCCAAAAAAAAAAAAAAAAAAGTATGTGCAGTCTGTGGATTTCCTTTTGAGTAAAATGTGTTTCCTGTATCCAGCATATCATTGGATTTTGTTTCTTAATCCATTCTGCCAATCTGTTTCTTTTGACTAGTGAATTGAGGCCATTTACATTAATGGTTATAACTGTTATATGTTGGCTTATTCTTGTCATGCTATTTACTTATTGTTGCCTTCCTACTTTTGCTATATGTTTAATTGCTTGTTCTTCTTGAAGGTTCCTTTCTGTTATTGTTCTTGAGATTGTCATTTCCTTTATCTCTGTCCAGAATATATTCTAGTCCATTTTGTAATTTTGATTTGGCACTAATGAAGTTCTTCAATTGTTCTTTATCATGGAAATATTTTATTTCTTCATGGAATTTGAAGGATAATTTTGCAGGATATCAGTCTGGGTTGGAAGCTGTCTTGTCTCAGAATCTGTAATACCTCCCTCAAAACTCTTCTTGATTTCATGTTTTCTGTTGAGAAGTCTGCTGTGATTCTGATGGGCTTTCCTTTATAGGTGATCTGTTTCTTTTATCTAGCAGCTTTTAATGTTGTGTTATTTTGTTGGATGTCTGGGATTTTGACTATTATATGTCTGGGTGTGGTTTTATTTGGATTATGGCTTATTGGAGTTCTATATGTCTCATTTACCTGCACATCAGTATCCTTTACCATGCTTGGCAAATTTTCTTCTATTATTTCTGCAACTAGTCTTTTTATATCATTTGTGTTGCCCCCTGCTGTTTCATTGACTCCTATTCTTAGATATTATTTCTTTTTGCCTTGTCTTGCAGCTGTTGATTTTTTCTGGATCCTTGATGACTTTAAGAAATCTTTCTTTTCATGGTCGCTAGCTGCCATGCTCTCTTTAAGATCTGAAATTCTATCTTCAGCTTCATTCAAGCCATTTTGCAAGCTTTCAATGGAAGTTTTGATTTCCTGGAAATCTCTTTTGAGTGTGTTTCATGCGTTCTAATTCATTCCTAAATTGCCCATGTAATGTCTTCACTTGTTTCCTATGTTCTTCTATTCATTTATCTCTTTCTTCTCTCTATGTGAGGTGCATTTCTTCCATTATTGTTTTCACTTCATTTTTTTCCTGAGAGATATTTCAGATTTAATCTCTTCTATGGCCTGATGGAGTTATTTCTTTACTTCAGATGCAATCATTTCAGAAATTGCAGGTATGTACTTCCTATTTCTCCTTTATCATTGTTTTCTGGACTTGTTCTTGGTGGAGTAGAGTTCTGAGACTGTGTTTTGCTCCTCTGTCCTGTCATTTTGGATGTGAGATGAAAAGTGCTGAGCTACAAACTACCCAGGCAACTCACAAAAGACCCTAGTGACCCTAGTTTACCTGGATATCAAACTTATCCCAAGATGGTAGCAGACTGTGAGCCACTGGGCCTAGGAACTCTAGGCAATTTCTGGGGTGCCAGGCTCAGAACATACTTGTGATGGTGGGGGTATTGTGTCTTGCCTGGCAGAGCACCAGCGCAGGGCTTACACAGCAAGAGGTCCACTGTAAAGGCTGCTCCAGTGGTGCTGCCAAGCCAGGCTCCCTCCCGGCAGGGAAGTCTCATGTGCTCAGCTGCTCTAATGGTGTCCCCAGGCAGGGCTCCTTCCCCTGGAAAGTTTGGCCAGGCAGAGCTCTGGCGTGGCCCTTACCCGGCAAGAGGTCTGCTCAAAAGGCTGCTTGAGTGATGCCGCTAAGCCCTGACCAAGTTTTATAGCCTCTCATATGATTAATTTTTCTTACTAGAGAATGGGGTAATGGTATTTGTCTTATCAAACTTCAGTGCAGTAATAGAAAATATTTTATAGGAAATATGTAGGACATTCCATAGTATGAAATAGGCAATGAATACTTATTAAATCCTTTCTTCCTAACTTTGCAACAAGTGTAAATAAGCAAGTGTACTAAATAAACCTGGGTCTTAAGTTTCTTTCACTTAGTTTATGGTAATTTATGTTAGTGCACTGATTTACTGAGGAAAGAAAAACATAGAAAATGTTGTAAGGCAATGTTATTGTAGGTAGTACTTTATTTATTTATTTCTTTTTTTTTTTTTTTAAAGACAAAAGAATGGAGACATATGAACCAGAAAAGCCATAAACAATACAGAAAATACAAAGTTATACAGAATATAGTAGGGAATTAGAACTGGATGTTGTATTACATAGTTATCTTCACATTAGTTAACACAAAAACATTAAAGGAAATACCAAATTATAGATAAGATAGTAGGGAATTTGC
>PVLD010034021.1:0-13077 GCA_004027595.1 Dinomys branickii | reverse complement strand
AAACGACTGAGGAAATACAGAATTATAGAGAACATAGAAGGGAATTAGCTCTGGATGCTGTCCTACATAATGTTACCTTCATCTTTGTTACTCAGGTTACATAGATGATGGCCCTTTTGATCAGTTCGTTTTTTCTCCTCCCTCATCTCCGTTGCCCTACCACTCAATCAGTTATCTTCCCTGTGATAATAACTGTACTTCTGGGTTTATCTATATCCTTGGACTCTCACCTTGGGAAGAGATATAGCTGCCTCAGACTATACCATAACATACAGGGGTGTATACAAACTGCCATGGTTGGAGGTGGGAAAGCACATATGCTCACAGCGGACCGCCCGGCTCCGCCCTGTCGTCGTGCTATGGGTGGGGGCTGGTCCAGACCTTGTGGCTCCAGCATTACCGTTAGGACTATTTACTTGGAAGATCTTTCCTTTAAGACTATCTGTTTGGAGAATTTAAGAAGCCAGACATTCTGGGTTTGCATCATGGATCTGAAATCATGTACAAGGTCAGGGATCTAAACTCTTGAGTCTCAGTTTTCTGATTTCTATAGTAGGGTTATGGTATCTTCCATATTGGGTTGCTTAGAGGATTAAAAGGCGTAACACATGATAAGGAATGAAGCCCAGTTCTCAGTGAACCCAAACTTTCTTTCTGAATGAGTGTACATTTCTGTTTCCTGTTCTCTCTGTTTCTCTAATAATTTGTTTTAGGAAACAAGGCACCCACTCTATAGGCTGCAGGAAGCTCACAAAGAGCATCCAAGAGTGTTTCAAATTTTAAAGGCTAATAGTGGTACTTGGCTGTTGGTTAGACACAGAAAGACTCTAAGAATTTCAGTTTCTGTGTTAGATTGTGATACATTCTTTCATTAATGTCCTGTACTTGCAAGGTTGTGTTTCTTAGTTCTGTGCTAAAATATAAGTACTGCCTGAGAATCAATGTGCAAAGTGAAATTGATAGTATCAGCTTCATTCCAGGATGTGAGAAACTGAGCCATAACCAAGTGACAAAAAATCCTATTTGTAAGTGTGAGTGTTTAAGAATGAAAAAAAATTTTCAGTTTATGAACATTATTTTTTCATATAGTTATGGTTACACATTATTAGGACCTGAGTACTCAAAGTTGTTTGGACTTAACTATTGAGTAGATGCTTTGCTTAGGTATTTCTTTTGGTCTAGAAGTACTAGGAAAAAACAAAGCCACTAAGCATATTTGAAAGTTGGGAACTTTCCCTTGTTGAACCTTGGAGAGACAACAGTGACATAGATAAAGATGTAGGTATTTTTAGGAGATATATAATAACAAATGTTGAATCAAATAATCAAGACTACATTTTGTAAATAAATGTGCTATTCCTCAGGAAATCACTTCTCTCATTGGTTCTTTTTTTAATTTTTAATTTTATTTGTACATGTGTGCAGTTCCTGCGGTTTATAATTATCTTTAGGAGTGGTCACGTGGACACATCATGGCTGGTTTCTTTTTTTTAATCCCCTTTCCCTGTCCTCCCCGTCCCTCCCTCCTCCTCCAACTTCCCTATCTCATTTTTCATTCTTGTTGATATTATTCCTCTTATCTCATGTTATGGCATATGATGTTTACATTAGCTGAGGTCACTGGCCTCCTCTACATGGCACCTCTTCGTTATACTTGTTTCCCCTGTCCCGCCTCCTCACTCAATTTTTCCTTTGGGTCATTTCCCTATTGCAAGAGGGCCGTCCCCTTGTTCCCTTCTACCCATCCTTTATTATTCTCATTGTTTATAATAGCTAACTCTTAATTGTACTCAGTGTAATTTAAATATAAGCACCTTCAGGAAGCCATCCCTAATTTCTATCTCTTCCACTCCTATGCTTAGTGAGGAGTCTGATGTCCAGGCTTACAGGACCATTTTGTGCATCTCATCATACCATTACCGTGAGGTGAACTTGTGGACATAGATGAAATGCAAATGAACTTAGCACTGATGGAACTTGGGCCAGTGTTTTGCACATTACAGCTGCTCTGAAAGTACTTGCTAATGAATGAATGAAACACTGAGAGGATATGTAGGTAATGGTAAGCAGCGTATACTAAGAATTTTAGTTGCCTTCAGGGTTAGTCAAATGCCCAAAGATGATATAGTTATCTTATAATTTAAAGACCATCTAGTAAATCCTCAAGTTACATATATTTAGAGAGGAAAATGCACTGTAATCTCAGCAATCTAAGAGGATAATGCAAAAGGGTTACAAGCTTGAGCTCAGTCTAAGCGACTTAATGACTCAGCAAGATCCTGTCTCAAAAACTAAACAAAAAAGAGCTGGGGATGTAGTTTAGTGTGAAGGTCTTGGGTTTGACCCCCGCTACTACAAAATCAAAAGAAAGGTGAACGGAGACAACTAAGGGTGCAGAACAGTAATTATTTTGTTTACAGGGACAGGTAGAGCTGAACCCGTAATTCAAGGCTCCTGCATTTTATTTTTTCTATACCACTTATTAGACCTGGTCATCAAAAAGTAGCATGTAATTTTTCTTTTTCTTTAAATTTTGTGAACAGTATCCTCTTTTTATATTCTTCTGCAACTCACAGACAGCCAAGGAATAGTTACTGCATAGTGTATTGGTCACAGGGATCTCCAGAGAAACAGAACCAATAGACTATATAAAAACAGATAAAAGAGGAGATTTATTATTGGAATCGGTTCACATAGTTAGGGCAATCTGCTATCTGCAAGCTGAAGGAAACAGGAGAGTCGGTGGTATAATTCAGTCCTAGTCTAAAAGGTCAAGAATTGGGGTCCGGATGGCATCTCAGTCTCAGTCCACAAGTTTGAGAACCTGGAGCACCACTGTCTGACAGCAGAAGGTTGGCTATCTCACTTTAAGCAGAGAGCAAATGCACCCTTCTTCGTTCATTTTGTTCCATTCAGACCCTCACTGGATTGGATGAAGCCTCCTCACCCTAGGGAAGGGCATTAGTTTTACTTAGCTCATCAATTCAGACGGGGGTATTTCTCTTCCAACATATTTCAACCCCTTATAGCCTAGTGATGGTGACCCTGCAGCACAAGTGTTATTTTTGTTTATGACAAAAGATGTTAATAATTTTTTGTCCTTAACTAAAACCTCAGCATTCAGATTTAATTGAAATGTTGCATTTTGCAATACATAAGTGGGTTTTGTGTTCCAGTTTGGGCACTTCCCTCTAAAAGATTTGCCATCACTGTGCTTAATCACACTGACACATAAAATTAACTATCACATGTAGGTTACTTGATTGAGGTAGTCTCGGGGAATTACGATCAATTAAAGATGGATGCAAGAAACTTTACAACACAATACAATGTGAAATATTTAAAAAAAACAAACTTCAGAACACCAAATATAGTTGCGTTCCTTTGCATTTGGAAAACTTATTAGTTATGAATATTTCAAATGTCAATTTTCATTGAATTCACTCATTCAACTTGACTAAATAGTATTTGCCAGGCATCATCCTAGGAAAAACACAAATGTTCCAGGAGCTTTCTGGACACCTGAGGGGACATAGACTACATAGACAATTGTTTAACATGGCTGGGAATAACTGGCAGGAAGATAAATACCATTTGCATTAGAATATATTATAGACTACTCTTCCCCCACTTTAAAAGTTATAACAAATAATCTGAACCATACCAAATATTACAAAAGATGTAGAGTAACTAGAATTTTCAAGCACTACTGGTAGAAATTAGTATGGTCCAGACATTTCAGTAAACAGTCTGGCAGTTTCTTCTAAATTGTAAGGCCTAGGAATTCTAGTTTTTGTATTTTTCCAAGAAAACATGTCAACACAAATTGTATGTATACTATCCATTACAGCAACTTTATTTATAATTATCAAAAACTAGAAACAAAATTCCCATCACTAGGCAAATAAATCAACAAACTACAGTTCACTGGAATACTATTTGGCAATAAAGAGATAATTTTAAGACAATCATAGCACTGAAAGAAATCTCAAAAGATTTTGCCAAGAGGTCTGTATTAGAAATACAAACCGTATAAAGCTATGGAAGGTTAGGAAAAGAGAAAACCATGTTACCTTGTTAGAAATCCAATTAGAATTGTACAGAGGGAAGGTGGTTATGGACTGGGAAGTGTCTGGGAATTTCCTAAGTTGACAGAAACAGGTTATACCTTCATTGAGGGTGGTGGGTTTGATACAGGAAAATAAATCTCCCAACCTGAATGATATCAGACGAGTTCGTGTTCTCTAAAACCGAAGAATGAATTTTAGGAACAATGGAGGTTAACAGCAGAATATATTTATTGAAAGAAAAAAAGCTTCTGTCCAAGAAAGGGACAGAAGGGGGCCCGAGTGGGTTGCTCCCGACTGTCTTTTTTAGGGACTTTTATAGAGAAAAACCATGAGGTGAGGCAGGTCCAAGGTAGGGGAAATGGACAAAACTATGGTCAGCCAATAAGACTACAAGTATAATTGTTCAGGTAAGACTGAGTAAACTGGGATGAAATGGGAAACTGAGTCACGTAGCAAGTGGGCATGAATACAGATCAGGGGCTTTTCCTGTGGGGGTCGGGCTAGTGACTCTTCCTGGCTTTTAGAAGGTGGTTGTTACTTATTTAGAATATCAATCCCTGATGTTTACACCTAGGGAGGTAAGTGGGTGCATTTGTTTAGCCCCTTTTGTCCTAAGGTCTGGCCCACAGGTATCTTTTATGTTGGCTCCTTCCAGGGTCTGGCCCTGTCTGACTGCCTATAATATTTCTATCTAACTCAGCTGCCTATAACAGGTTCACAATGAACACTGGCCAAAACTCATGGAATTTTCACTTAAAACTTCCATATAAATTAAAAATCGAGAAGTATTACCTAGTGACTGTAATGGCTGGACGCAAGGATCTTTCGTGGGTGTGTGGATGTGTGTTGGGGATGAACCCAGCATGCTAAGCAAATGCCCCATCTCTAAGCTTCTTCCTTAAGCCCTTTAAGAGGAACAATATTAAAATGCACTCTGATTTTAGGGGGAAAAAAAGGGCGGGGTAGGGAGAGAAGTCCCAAGTACCAGAGACTTGCGCAAGTACTGGTAGTGATATAAACGAAGCAAAATTTGGAAACATTATTTTACAGAGCGAGGGTAGGGTACTGCGAACACAGCTGGCAAAGAATTGCTTGCTCCTCACGACCTCCAACCTTAGCTTGACCCCCACCCCCCACCCCCGCATCGTTGCCTGAGAGGTCCCATCGACACCCACACCACCCTCAACCGATCTACGCAACTCCACGGCCGGGATCTAGCAGCGGCAGGCTGGCGCTCGCCGGCTCCGCGCTGACGTCATGTGCGTGCTGACGTCACTGACGGCCGCGGCCTCGGAAGCGGGCTGGGGCTCATGCGGGGGGGCGCCGAGTTTTACTAGTTTGGGGTCCGCTCCGGGCTGGGCGCTACGCCCGCCGCCCGACGGGGCCTGGGAGCGGCGCCTCGGGCGGGCTGAGTGCGTCCCTCCCACTCCCGCTGGCGGCAGGGCGGCGCTCGGCGAAAGTTGGCTCCTCACGGGCGGGAGGGCGGGCGAGCGGCCGCAGTCATGGAGCCCCGCAGCATGGAGTACTTCAGCGCCCAGGTGCTGCAGAAGGACGTCGGCGGCCGGCTGCAGGTCGGCCAGGAGCTTTTGCTCTACCTCGGCGCCCCCGGCGCCATCCCAGACCTGGAGGAAGACCAGAATCGCCTGGGCAAGACTGTGGACGCGCTCACCGGCTGGGTGGGCTCGAGCAACTACCGGGTAAGCGGCGGCGGCGGCGGCGGCGGGGCACGCCCTCGCTGGCCGGCCCTTTAATCCCGGACGCCAGCGTCTGGCCGGCGGAGCTCCGAGAGGCGTCCAGAGCCGGGAGCCGAGCCTGTGCCGGGGAGCCAAGCTGGGGCCCCGCGGCTCGCCCCGCTGGCGCGCCTGCGGTTGCGCCCGAGCCGAGGACTTACTTTCCAGCGAGACCAAGTTTTTCCATTTTTGTGAAACAGTGACAAATTCAGCGGTTCCGTGACACGTTGTGGAGTGATTTGGCACAGGACACAGTATCGTTTGTTTTTTTAAAAAAATCAGTTGCTAACTTTACATACAGTAAAGGGGTCTTAGACTTTTTAACATTGGCGCACACCTGTAGAAACGCTCTTTGGGTTAAAAAGTAGGCACATTAAGATACGATTTTAAATTGAAGTGACATGTCAAATCAATCCCGTTTTATTATTTTTTTTTAAATTCTACTTAATCTGTTACTTATTACTTTCATAATTTTTGAATGCCTGGAAGGTTGAGATCTGCGTCTCAAAAGCATCTCTAAGGCGTAACCAGGAGCCTGAGTGCGTTTACCCTTAAATCAATGAAAGGATGCTGATCTCCTTTTATTTATTTGCTTTTCCTTCGTTGACTGTGGAAAACAGCTGAATGTCCTTTATTATTTTGTTTTACTGTTCCTGAGGTCTGACGCCGACTTTGAAACCATATGCTGCTAGGTTTAGTTTGTGGTGGGAAAAAAAAAAGGATGAGGTTCATTCACAAGAATGAAGGAAAAGTTTAGCTAGAGTCAGTAGTAGGCAGGTTGTACTGTAACCGCCTAGGGAGACCGGATAAATAAATGTTCAACAACCAGCATGTTCGTAGTGGTTAGCAGTTACTTTTTCTAGTCTTCTGGTGGCAGTATTGCTTTACAATGCTGGCTAGAACCGCCCGTGGATGAAGTGATTTATCTTAGTAATACAGTCTATCCGTACATCCAGCGAATAGATTGTGCTTCGAAGGATTTTTATCTTCACAGAGAACTAACTCTAGAAATAAGCAGATTTGATGATGCAACCTAGATGAGTTTTGGAAAGGTTAGACTTTTTAAACAGTTTGAGAATTCACCACCTTGATGCTCCCTGAAATCTTAGCTCTTTATTATTTTTAACAGTTTGGGAAAATTTGACTTTTACTAATACTATATAGCAATATAACACTATTGAGGATTATTTTTTCTTTGGAGGAAAAAGGTAAACTTACTTTGTAAGGAAGACCTGTACACTTATATACAGCAATTGATTTCGTCTTGCAGCATAACCCAGAAAAGCTCACTTGGTAACATTTGCGCCCCTTCTCACATGAAAGGTGAGGTGTCACCTTCAGAACTGGTGGTAGAGAATTGGCCTTGGGCTGTTTCATTCCTTGGGTAATGCCATCAATAACGGAGAGTTGAGCAGTCCATCTTGTGAAAAACACCTGGCTTCTGTGATACTACACGGTACCCTAATTTTTCCGTCATTCTTCTGAGATCTGCTTCCGCTCGGTGCTGTTTTGCTTGTAATTGGTCACTGAGTTGGAATCCTCCAGGGTTCTCCTCTGTTTTACCACACATTATTTCCAAGCCCCTCACTGGGTGCTGTGGCCTGGGAGAACTTGAGCAATCAGAAGAGGCCTGCCGCAGGCTCCCAGGGCCTTGTGTATACTCTTTCTAGTATCTGCCTGTGTAGTCTACCTTCTTTCCTGTTAAACTGGCTGAATAACCCATGTGCCTTGCTTGTGCCAGTCCGTCTACAGCAGTGCCAGGTCCTTCTTGCCTGCTCAGTGATGTTGATCCATCAGTGCTTTCTGTTTTTTCATTCACTAGTTCTCTCCTTTCTACTAAATTTGGTAGTATAAAAACTTCTGACGTTGTTAGTGAGAGGGCATTCTAATTAGTCTATTTGGGTTTTATAAACTGAACTGCCAAACTGTGCTACCATTTTCTTTGCTCCACATAACACTAAAACATAATTAACTCATTACAAAGAGTTGGGAATTTTTGAACATACAAATGGAATTGTACTTATGAAGTTATACTGAACAAAAAACATTTTTTTCTTTGAATTTGATGTTTTAGAATTAGTCTGTCTCTTTCCCTGGCAGTACTGGGGACTGAACCCAGGGAGCACCTAGCTGCATCTTCAGCCCATTTTAAAATTTTATTTTGAGGCAGCGTCTTGCTCAGTCGCCCAGGCTGGCCTCAAACTTGGACTCTTCCTCCTCAGCCTCCTGAGTAGCTGGGATCACAGGCATACACCACCCTGCTGCATTAGTGGTTCAGTAAGTGTCACTCTTCAGTACACGGGTGCTGTCTGTATGCTGTGTGTTGTTTGTGATGCTGAGGATTCAGTTGTGAACAAGCAAGATTTACTCACTTTATCTCCTTTAGATATTTACTGATGACCTATCATGTGCAGGCACGTACTATTTCTTGCACTGCAGATACAATAGTGAAAAAAAGAGACAACGTTGCCTTTTGGCCTTAGATTTTAGTGAGGAGAAGGGGGTAAGTAGGATAAGTAAGTAACAACTATAGTATGCTATGTGGTGATACATTGGAGAAAAAACAGTGAAAGGAACAGAAAGTGTTAGACAGAATTTAGATGTTGGAGTTTAAATGTCATTGAAGACCTCATTGACAGGGTGGCTTAGCAGGGATGGGAGGGCGAGATCCTTGTGTTAAAATAAGGTGGACAGGTGTTGGGGATTATAGTTTAGTTGGTAGAGTGTTTGCCTGTGTGACACTGCAGTTTCAATCTCCAGCACCCACCCCCCCAAAAAAAAAATTAAAAAGAGGCAGACAAATGGGTGTACAAGTTGGATCATAGCAAATCAATGTGGTGTGAAAAAAATGAAGATGAGACTGTGTTTTGATTAATCAAAGTAAGGAGACATTTGAGTGCATGCATTAAACAGGTGAACACAGGAGTAAAGATTGTTTCAGACAGGAAGATGCCCTGGCTTGAAGGTTAGGATTTACATGAGTGAAGTGTTAAGCAAGGTGAAGTTGGGAGGTAAGTTGAAACAGCCTTATAGGATCTATTCTAAGTGTGGTAGAATATTGCCAGATGGTAGAAGTGGGTGTGGTCCTTAGTGGACAGTGAGCTGTAAAGAAACAACAGAAGCAGGGTGTTAAGAGGAACAAAGGCTTGTTTGGTAGGAATGGCAGTGCTGTGAAGTAAGAAATTTGGGGTGTGATTTGTGGTAGTCTAAGGCATAAGAGAAACACTAACTAGGGATAGTTACTTTGCATGAGCAATAGGATATATGGTGCAGTATATGAAATGGAAAGACCAAGAGCAGAACAAGTTGAGTGAAGGAAGTGAAAAGTTTGGTTTTGACTTACTGGGTTTGAAAAAGTTGCTTAAAATCAAAGATGAAGTGTTACATTGACAGTTGTGGTGAAGTCATAATTGGAGAGAATAGGCATACGTGTAATATATTTGCTCTGGCATTTGACTTTTGCTAAGGAGTCTTGCAATTTCAGGAGTCTGAAAATTCTAAGTGGTATGTATTAGTAGTGATAATAAAAATCACCCTCATAAAATGCTATTAAATATGATAGCCATCATTGAAAGAGGTACTGTCTCAAAGGCTTTTTTGCGTTATCTCATTTAGTCTCTAAGATGGTCTCAGAAGTCAGCCTTATTTTCTTCTTTGTACAGAGGGAGACATAAATATATTAGGTCACAGACTTCGTAAAAGAGGGGATGAATACTTGAGCCTAGTGAGTTTAGGATACCTGTATTGTTTTTCTTTTTTCTCCTTTTGTAAAATTTTGCAGTATTATTTGTCATCTCTAATTTCACCTTTGTATGCTGGCGGGATTAGTAACATTTACATTCTGTCTGCAGCCATAACACTAAGATGACTAGGAAAACAGTAAATAGCATTTATATTGTAACTGTTGCTAAGTAGTATGCTAAGATTTCATGTCTTTTCTCAGAATCCAAAAATCACAGCCCCTGTGGCATTCTTGTGGCTTGTGTGGCCCAACGTCAGCATTGCCTCAATTATATTTCCTTTATTATTATTTTTTTATTTCCTTTAAATTATCCCTTTCTTAAAAAGTACATGCCATTTTTTTTAATTAGCAAAAACGAAAGTGAGATTTATCTATTCATTAGTGTATGTGGGTGTTGCCTGTTCCTTTACCATAAGGGATGAGCATTTAAAAAATTTTTTATTAACATTGCCCCCTTATAATATCACCTTGTACTTAGACATGAAAATTTTCTAAATCAATGATTTTCAATCCTGGCAGGTTTAGTATCTTCTTTTAATGCCTCTTTTACAATCCTGAAGTAAAATGTATAGAAAATGTCGTATATGTATAATTTTTTTAAAAATCCATATAATTTCCTAACTGTACTTTTACAATCCTGAAGTAAAATGTATAGAAAATGTCGTATATATATAATTTTTTTAAAAATCCATATAATTTCCTAACTGTACTTTTACAATCCTGAAGTAAAATGTATAGAAAATGTCCTATATATATAATTTTTTTAAAAATCCATATAATTTCCTAACTGTACTAATAAAGGAAAGTTATACGTAATTTATGAGGTAAACTATAGAATCTTTCCTTAGTATCAGTAGGGAATTGGTTTCAGAACCTGCCCTTTCTTGGTTACTAAAATCTACAGTTGGTCAAGTTCTTTTTATAAAATACAGTATCTGAATATAACTTACACCCTGGCTGTATGGAATAAATCATTTCTGGAGCATGCGGCATACCTAATACAATGTAAATAGCATGTGGATAGTTATAGTATATTGCTTATGTGCAGTGATAGGGAGCCTTTCAGAAACAAGTGTCCAAACTGCGTCCCAAAGCCCACTTATCACTGAGCACCAACGTTGCAATTAAACCTGAATACTGAGATTTTAGTTCAGAAAAAACAACTCATATATTAACATCTGTTGTCTTAAAAACAACACACGTGCTACAAGGAAAAAAATTCTGTACCTGTTGAGTGTAGACCAATATATATATATTTTTTTGAGGCAGGGTCGTGCTTTGTAGTGCAGGCCTTGAATTCATTATGTTGCCCAGGTTGCTTTGAACTTGTGGTGATCCTCCTACTTCAACCTCCCAAGTGTTGGTATTTAGGCATGTACCACCACACTTGGACAGATCATTGTTTTTTAAAAAAAATACTTTTCACCTGAGGTTGGGTGAATCTGAGGATGTAGAACCCACGGGTATGGAGTACCCACCTTACTAACATGCGTAAATATGCCAGCGTGACCAACTAAGAGGGTATAATAATGACAGCCTCATAGCTGCCGCAGTACGTGGGATTGCTGGGGTGCTTCCACTGTCAACTCACACTGCTGTGGATGTGCAGCTGCTGCTGATTCAGACTTCACCAGTAACATTCCTCGGGTTTTTTGGTACCGAGAATCTAACTCATGACCTTGCACTTGCCAGGCATACACTGTTGCCACTCAGCTATATGCTGGGTGACATTACTGTTGATGATTGTGAAATTCTATAACTCTAAATTGTGAATCTCAGTTCTTTGATACCCCAACTTAAGAGTTTGATCATCCCATGTGACATTCATTTCATTAAGAGTTTAACTCTCCTGTATTTCCTCTTGGCTGGGCTGAATATTATCATTAATGAAATTATTATATACATTTTTTATTTTCATTAGTACATGTTTGTGGTATGTAATGATTGCATTTATTTTGGAAAGTTTGTACATGTACACAACACGTCCTAATTTTCATCCCTTTACCCTTTTCTCCCTCCCACCTCCATTTCTTTGTTCTGTTATCTTTTCAAAAGGTCTGTCTCCCCATTTTCTATTACCTATCTTTTATTTTGCTGTTTATTTTTGTGTTTCTCATATAGGAGGAACTACACAATATTTAAACTTGTGTCTGACTTATTCCATCTAACATGGTCTCAGTGTGCATATATTTTCCTACCCATTCAGCTTTATCTTTTATGCTACAGTAGTACTCTGTTGTATGTAAGTAACGTATTTTCTTTATCCATTCTTCTGTTGATGGACATTTAGTTTGCTCCCAAGATTTAGCTGTTACCACTGTAATATGATATCTTTTAACTATTTGGGGAAGATAACCTAGAAGTAGAATAGCTGGGTCAAATGCAATTTCTAGATGTAGTGTTTTGAGGGATCTCCCTACTGATTTCCATAGTGGTTTTACGAGTTTACATTCCCACCCACAACATAGACAGGTTTATTTTTCATTGCACCATTCCCAGCCTTTGTTATTGTTTCTTTTTCCTTTTTTCTTTTTTAAAAAATAAAAGCACAAAAACATATTAACAGACACAAATTAGAATAAAAATATTACAATCACAACTGATCTACAGACAAGGTGACATGATCTCAACAGAGGTTATTGCTTTATCCATTGATATCTTCGAAGTGTATATATATGAACCCAGATACAGACATACAAAATTGGTCAGACAATTAATCCTCTTAACAACAGAAAAACAAAAAACAAAAAACCAAACACAAAAAACAAAACAAAACAAAACACAAAAAAAACCACCAATAGTTGCTGCTTTGCATACTGATATCTTCGAAGTGTGTGTTCAGGATAACACATACAGACATACAAGATTGATCAAATAACCCGTCATCAATTATTCCTTAGCATTAAGTGATATAATACAATAGTAGAACCATGTTAGCCCTCCTGCATATATGTATATTCATATACACATACATACATTTTTGTCTCTTTCTTTTCTCCTTTCCCTCGTCCCATCTGTTCTTTGTTTTTGAACAGATTTCCTTCATGTCTCTTAGTTTCTATTCCCACCCTCGGGTTCTTACACCAGTGATACAATACGTTGCCTGCACATGTACCGCTGATTTATTTCACTTATGAGTATGGACTCCAGTTTTGACCACTTGCCTACAAAGTCCCCAAAACTGTCTTTCTTTATAGCTGATAATATTCCATTATATAAAAATGCCACAATTTTTTAATCCAGTCTTCTGTGGATGGACACTTGGGTTCCTTCCACATTTTAGCTATTACAAATTGTGCTGCTATAAACATGGGTGCACATATATCAGAGTGATACGATGTTTTCAGATCTTCTGGGAAAATACCCAGAAGAGGGATAGCTGGTTTGAATGGAACCTCTAGACCTAGTTTGCTGAGAAATCTCCAAACGGCTCTCCACAGTGGTTGCACCAGTCTGCATTCCCACCAGCAGTGTAATAGAGTCCCTACTTCTCCACAGCCTCGCCAGCATCTGTTATTGGATGACTTTTTCATAC
>PVLD010034020.1:0-13078 GCA_004027595.1 Dinomys branickii | reverse complement strand
GCGCAAAATGTGGGACCGCCGGGCGTTGCCGCCGCCAAAAAGCCGATCTCTGTCGGGAGTCGCCGGAAAGCTGCACCGGCTCGGGAGGCGGGAGGGATCGAGCTGGCTGTGCTCCCAGGGCGCTCGGACCCAGCCAAACTTCCTCCCCGCGCGGAGCGTCCCTGGCTCCCAGCGTCTGGGGCTTTCCCACGTCTCGCCACGGCAGCCTGGGCCGCCCTACCACATCTCCCCCGGCAACTCAGAGAAATACGCCCAGTTTGAACTTCCCAGCCGAGGTCCCGGCATTCACGCTCGCCAAGTCTGTCTCGAGCTGGTGGTGTTTATTAAGGAGGATCGCTCCCTTGCTGCTCACCTGGTCGCCATCTTCCCGGAAGTCCTTGAAAGTTGTTTTCCTTTAGAACTTGATACTTTGCTCCAAGCTCTCCTTGACTTGAGGGTCTGTGGTGAGAAGTCAGCTGTGATTCTGGTGGGCTTTCCTTTATAGGCGATTTGTTTCTTTTCTCTAACAGGTTTTATGATTTTATTCTTGTGTTAAATTTCTGGAATCTTGACTATGATATGCCTGGCTGTAGAATTTTTTTGGTGTTGGCTAACTGGGGTTCCAGATGTCTCATTTAACTTCATGTCAAATTCTTTTTCTGTACCAGGGAAGTTTTCTGCCATGACATCTGTAAACACTTTTTTTGTAATATCATTTGTGCTATCTCTTGCTTTTTCACCAATTCCAGTGAATCTTAAGTTATTCTTATTTGCCTCATCTAGCAGCTGCTATATTGATTTCTCATGATCTCTTGCTATTTTTAAGAACTCTTTATTTTTAAGCTACCCATTCAGGACTCCTCCTGTCTCTCAAGGGCTATTACTATTCTCCATTCCCCGATTCCTATTCTCCAATAAATTTTCCTACTCTTAACCTCCATTGTTTCAAAAAAAGAGGAATCTTTCTTTTCATGATCACAAACTGCAAGTCTGTCTTCTATATCTGAGATCCTGTCCTCACATTGGTGTAATCTCCTGCAGATACTTTGAGTTGAACTTTTACTCTCCTGGATATCTGCTTGAATCTGCTGTATGGATTCCATTTCTTTCTTATGCTGAGCATTCATGGTTTCCATAACTTGCTTAAGCTCCTCTATTTTTTGTGTATATCTGTTCTAGAGTCACTAATCATGGTTTTCACTCTGGATACCATCTCTCTGACTGTATGAGAAGTTATTTCTGATTTTTTTCTAGAGCCTCATTGAATTACTTTGTTGTTACCACTTCAGAGAGTGGTTGGCTTTTGGACTGTCCTACCTCATTGCCCCCTGGGTTTTCCCTTGGTGAGCTTGAAGTCTGGGGTTGCATCTTATTTAAGTGTCTTCTCATTTTCTTTTTTAAGTTTAATTCTTGGGGTGATGCTTGTAAAGTGTCTGTGCTGGATTGCTTTGTTGCTCATATTTACAACTCTTAGGAAATGACTACTTCTTTGAGGTATCCTTCAGGTGTAGCTGGTTTCTGTGTTTTGAGTCTGTTGCAAGATCCTATGACTTCTATTTGTTGGGAATGAGAAGTTGTTGCCTATTTGGCCTAGCCATTGGTTCTTTGGCACTGTGCCACAGTATTTTCTGTGACTCAGTCAATCTCAATCCTGGAATACCAGGAAGAACAGCTGTTTAGAACAATTATGTCACTTTTGGCCATAGTGATACCATCAGCAATGACAGTAGTCTCAAACACAGCCTAGAAAATGACAGAGTGAACTGCCTATGAATTTGTCACCTTTCACCATATGAATTAGATTTGTGATTAGATAACAAAATCTAAAACAAACCAGAAAATTATATGCAGTATACATGTCCTTAATATGTCAATTTTGCCTTGAGAGATTAAAATTTAAAATGAGTTAGCAAGAAAATAGGGAGTAGAAGAAGAGGAAGAGATTAGAAGTAAGGGTAGAGGACAAAGGGGGATCATGCTAGCTTTGGGAAACTGGTGCAGAGGACTGGAGAGAAAGAGAGAAGAAATAAAAAGAACAGAGCAGACTCACAACCATAAAGAGGCTAGAAACCATGTTTGCATTCATATAAAAACAAGATCAAACAAAGAAGGACAAATAATAAAAACAAACAAATAAAAAGCTACAATAACAACAAAACAATCAAGAGAGAGGGAAATGAAGAAGTCCACTTGGAGGTACGACTCTGCTGTTACTGGTAGACAACATGTGGAGACAGAGTTCCATACTGTGGGGTAGTGGCAGGGTAGTGGATAATCTCAGTGAGCCTGCACTTTGTGGCCAAGACCACACTCATTTAGCCTGCAACCATCAGTGTACCTTTCATGGGCCTCAGCCCAGCTGGGAAATGCTTGATAGAGTTAGCAGCTGCTCTGAGTTGAGTTCATTTGGCCTCTCTCTATGATGGCTCCTGGCCAATGGCTGTCTCGCTCAAGATGACCAAACCCTCAGCACTCACCACCAGCTAGTGCAGTCCTTCACATCCACTACTCTCCTCCACTGCAGCATCTCTCCATGAAGACCTCTGGGGTCACTAGCAGTCACTGTGTGTCCACGGGTTTGAATCACTCTTCTTCTGCAGTGAGCCTCCTCTCAGGGAGAAGGCACCACTGGCTACCTCCTTCTTCTTCATTGAAGTTTCTCTCTTCGCTTTCTCCATGGTCTTCAATTCATGTTTCAGATCCTTCCTGGGTCCAGGGGACCCACTTCCCTCCTCTTGTCTTCCTCATACTGCTATCTTTCAGCACCTGGAAGGCGACTCAGAGTGACTCTTTCTCTGCTGTTTACCACTCTGCCATCTTGGTGCTCTGGTTCCAAATTCTGAAAATAGCAATCCTAGACATTTTTAAAGAATATAGCTTTTAAATGTAAACATAGGAGTAAATTATGAGGCATAAAAATGTTTTAATTACCATTTTTATAGTCAGCAATTCACAACTCCTCCAATGAGATTACTTTCCACAGTCAAGTAAAAGTATGTTCTTTGGTCACTACCATGCCAGGGAAGAGAAATGTTGTCTAAGAAGAGAATCTTCGGAGTGTTTCTTTTATCCTTCATCATCTTAGAAAAGAACAAATTGGCTTTGAAAAAGTCCTGCTGGCCACATGACATGATACTGTCAAGGTAATTAAATGGAACAGAAACAATAGTGACTCATTTTGCTCTGAACTATCCCGGGGTACTTTGAGCATACCTTGAATTCCAGGGCACCTGATATCAAGATAAAAATATACAGCAGTGAATGATTTAGTTCTGGCACCTTAGGAGGTCTTTAGGATTCCAAAATAGTGAAATTCTTGTGAGCTTCCCATATAACCATCTAAAGGGTAATTTGTACGCGTTATTTTACATATACATATCCAGAAGATGGAACAAGACCTGCAGGTCTTTACAAAAATGTTTTGGAAAGCATGATGCATGTGATTCATGTAGTTCTTTTATATGAGAAGCAGATATGATATGCCATTTGGATGATGACTTTATCATTGACCCTTGTCTTCACCAATTTTCGTGACACTTACTCTCAGACTTAGCAGTAGATTAACACCTCTACTCTGGCTGAGTACCCTGAGTCAAACTGCCTTTACTAACCACAGCCTAAATACTATTTAAATTTTCCATTTTGTGAGGCTAGCATTATATTACACCACAGTGTGCACCATTAGGTTGTTGTTTAATTTTTCTCTTTCCTGTTTTTACTTATATTTATATTAATATTATTTATATTTAATCAGTCTTCAGTTTATCACATTGTGCCCATTGAACTGGGATGAGGCTGCGTATTTAAGTAAATTTATGTCAATTATTTGCTATCAGATAAAATTACATGTACAGAGAAAAATATTCTATGTGGATAGCTTAGTGTATTTTTCTGAACATTTTACAGCATTGTTAACTTTACAGTTCTGGAGTAGTTTCTAGGTTGAGTTGATCAGTTGGATGTGAAATCATTTTGTATAGTGTTTGGGTAGTATCGTGGTCCTTACCTACAAAGGAAGGACTATCCTAGATATGTGAATGTCACCAAGACAAGGTTATGAAGAAAGACAATGGGATAAGTAAGTTTTGAACATGGTTCTTCAAGTTTAATATAGACATTAGTATTCATGAAAGACATATGATTTTACCCAGTGCTGTTTGTATTTGGAGGATCATTTGTGTTAGATAATTATTCTTGCCTCAGGGCACAGGTAAACATGCTTTCTATTTCTGCATACCTAGAGAAGCATGCTGATCCTTTATTTTCCTTTCCTCTACCTTTTATGCAGTTGATAAGCCAAATGGTTTGATCTTATTTTTCTGGCTGGATGATTATGATATTTTCATATTGTTTTTCTTTTCTTTATTCCTTCCTTTCCTTTAATTCTAAATCTGGTTTACATAGAAATAATAGTAGCAACAAACTGGAAGCCAGTGGTGTTTTGAACCCTTAACCTGCACTGTATCATTTAAAAACATGTTAGTCACTGTCACCCTCACTTCACAGATGATGGAACTGATGCTTAGGTAGCTGAGGAGTTTAAGTCGTAAGACTGTAGTAGCACTTGATAGAGTTGGTCTTAAAACCAGGACTCACTGACTCAGGAACTCATCTTCATCATGAAAATATAATGCAAGAGTAGGAAAAAATCATCTAGTCCAAACTATTTTACAGATAGAGAAACAGGTCAAGAGGTTAAAGTCCTTCCTTGAGGTCACATGACTAGCTAGTGGAAGAGGCAGTTTTGATTGGTGTCCCTTTTCCTGGAGGTGCTGCAGGCATAGTCCATTTCATCTAACTGCCCAGCTTGCATTAAACATCATCTCTGGACCAATCTGTTAAAACAGGGAGTTGGGGCTCATTGTAGGGAGTTGTTCAAAATGGCAGCTACCTCATTCTCCTCTTGCTGGGAGTTAAGAGGGATCCTTAAAGATGAGCAGACATTGCAAAAGCTGTTCACCACCTGGGGTTGTTATCTTCCCAAACTGGAGGCCCATCTCTAGCCAGACTCCTGCAAAGCCAGGAAGTAAGTCCTTGCTGGGGAATTTTCCATGTTCTTAGGACTCCTTCTCCCTTCAAAGTCAATCACATCCAGGGTGAAGCCTGCCTGCCCCCGTTGTTCTTTGCTCATCCCACTCTCCAGGCTCTGCCTCTGTGTGGAAGGTAGATTGAGTCTGACAGATGGAGAAGCAGCAGCAGTCTTGAGAATGGCTGCCAAATGGGGCAAAGGAGGAGGTGATCTGATGGATTGTGGCACTGAACCGAAAGGGTAGAGACATATGCACGAATGAAGCCAATGAATGGTGACCCTCCTGAGGACACAGCAGTATTTTCTGTCACTGAATGAATTGTGTTGAAGGTCTGGAAAAGAGAAAGGTAGTTGCTGGGCAAGGTAAGCCTTTCGGATAGGTACCTATATAGGATGCATATATCTGAACAGTGTATCATTCAGACAATATTTAACTTGCACAATAGTACTTAAAGAGATAAGTGTCCCAGTTAAACTTTCCTTACACTAAATTTTTTCTGATTACAAGACTAAACCTATTCAACAAAAGTATGAAGAAAGAAGTGGTGGTTCACTGAGATACACAGGAAGATGGGAATGTGATTTGCTGTGGAGTGGTGGTGTTTACTCTAGGCCTGCATTCCTTGCCCTTCCCCTGCAAGTAGCCAGGCCCCTGGTATTCCGCTTGCCTCAGGGAAAGTAGTACTCTAGAGAAGAAAGAGGAAGTTACCTGCCTTAGAAGCCAGGTGGGCTGCAGTCTACTTAGAGGCCCCTGGAGGGGATTATACACTGGGAGGGAGGGGTGCCAAGGACCTTTGTGAGATAAGCAGGAACATAAAAACAGAGTTTACAAAGAGATCAATTTCCTAAGGCTTGTGGATCCAATTACCTGCTTCTTTAGGGCACCCCAGTGCTGTGCAAGGACTTGAGTGGGGGAAGGGGGAGGTGTCTAAGGAGGCCGTGTGTCCCAGGCTTTTGCAAATAAGTCTACAGCACCTTATTCCAGCCCTTCCATACAAAAGTTGGCAGAGGCTTCTAGTCCTTCAGTTTTCTTTTAAAAACTCAAATCTGAGCACCTTCTTAGCAAAAGATCCTTTTAAGGGCTTCCTGTCTATAGCAGAGAGAGAAGGGTATTCCAGTGAAATCACATGTGTGAACTGTGGCTAACAGCCCATGACCTCTGTAGAGGCTTTTCTGGATCCCGAGGTCTTGTCTAGGGGCAGCTGGAGGCATGGAAGGGCTCCTTGTGGGTGGCCTTGAGTGGCACCTGGTGGTCTTTTCGAGCCAGTGGCTTTCAAATGCTTTTTAATATTATGCATAATTTTTCAAATACAATCTTACACAGTGACTCAGTACATAAAATAGATAATAGTGGAGAAGCATTTCAGGGACTCTCATGCTGTGTCCTCCCCACGTTCCCTGGAGTTCTTGTGGCATCTGTGAGGGACCATGGCCGTGGATAGTAAGGAACCCAATATCTGATCAGATTAGAGGTGTAAAAAGATGACCCTCTAGTGATATGAAGGCACACTGAGAGACAGAAAAAAAAGTGTTAGACTGGATGCAAAGAGACCAATGTAGTGAGGAGAAATTCCTGAGCAAACCTGGTTATATAAAAATAACTATGTCAGCCAGCCATGGTGGTGAACCACTGTAATCCTGGCACTTTGGGAGGCTGAGGCAGATGGATAGCAAGTTGAAACACAGTCTGGGCAACTTAGCAACTTAGTGAGCCTTTGTCTGAAAATTAAAAATAAAAAGGCCAGGGTCTGGGAATGTAGCTCAGTGCAGAGGTCCCGGGTTTAGTCCCCAGTAACACACACACACACTTACACATACACACACACACACACACACACACACACATCACTCCCCCCATCCCTTTGTGTTTCTATGAATTTCAGTTGTTGCTGTGAACCTCATTATATTTGGTGGTAGAACTGTAGTTATAATTGAAGGTCATACTCTTCTCTGACTCGAAACTAATCCCCAGGGTGTCTACATAGTGTAAGCTAGTACTTACTTAGAACTTCACTATGCAAAGGATGGACACTTTACAAAATTTACCTGTCACAGTAGCCCTGTAGGGCATGCACTGTTAGTATGTTTGTCTTACAGAGGTGAGGAAACTGAGGCCTGGAGAGGAGTGATCTTTGGCATTTGAACTGGAGCAGCTTGAGTGCCTGTGTGACCCTGAGTCTGCGTTCTCACCGCACACAGCTGCAGTTGGAGGAGGCTGTGAGGAGTGTGCCATTTTGTCCTTGGGACCTTCACTGTCATTTAGTTTCTGTTTTGGTTTTTTCCATCTGGTCCTAGGACAGAATCCTTGTGGGTCACTCTGGGTCTTCCAGAATGATTCATTCAGCTTCTTGCGACCTACTCTGTGACAGGAAGAGACACTTTGAGGCTGTCTAGGACTCTACCTAGACACATTGTTCTAAACAGAGATTTTGTCCCTGGGGGACATTTGCCAATGTCTAGAAGTATTTTGGGTTGTCACAATTGCGAATATGAACTATATTACAGGAATATGGTAGGTAGAGGTCAGAGATGCTGCTATAATGCACAGGACAAGCCCCACAGTAAAGAATTATCCAGACCAAAGCATCAGTAATATGAGGGTTGAGAAACCCTAACATAAATGTCGAATTACCTCTCAGCAATTTTATTGGCAAAATCTTTCTTCCCAGAGCTCTCTCTTGTGAGGAAAGCACAGGCTCCCATTATTCTAAGACCCCACCAACCTATGTTGGGTTTCAGATACCTCTCCCTCTCCAAGCTCAGAGCTCAGCATGGCTGTCACGTGGCCTGAGACTTGGGGCCACCCTTTGGGGCCCCTCTTAGGTTGCAACTCTCTGTACTTCATCTCTGTGCCCCTCTTTCTTCCTCTGTCAAGTCTGAGTACAGGAAGCCTTGGCCTTACTCATCATTTTCTCTCAAATCTGTTGCTCCTGAGTTATTCCTCCTCTTACGTTTGAATCAAATTGTAAGAACTGATCACCCTTGTTCTCTTCTTTTTGCTATGTAATGCCCTTCTGTGGGATAATAAATACAGAAAAAGCAGCAAACTGAATGCTTTTTTTGAAGAAATGGAAGGAAAACATTTACGCATTCATGTCAGTATTTTACAATCAGTATTCTGATGTGGACCACAGTCAGTGGGTTTTCCATGAAAAAGAGGAGCTGCTGTGTGTGGTCCCCTCATGGAATTCACAGGTGATGTCAGCACTCTGCAAGCTCCACAAAGCAAACGAAGTTTGCATGTCCCAGCCCTTCCCAAAGCTATTTGACCAGAAATATCTAGGATTCCCCCCCATGGAATTCCAAGAACAGTGTGTGCATAGTTTGGAAATGCGAGTCCATGTGATAAATGTGGCCTCTATCAGAGCACTGGGAGAGACTGGAGGACAGGTTCTGGAGATATTAAAAGTCAAACCTAATAGCACTGGATGAATTATTGGTGTGGGAGGTACGGAAGTAAGAGAAATCAATGGGAGATACAGAAACTTCAAAATTGAAGGAACAAATTTTGTATGATCCCTTCTATATCACAAAGTATTAGGCACCAGGGATTTTTAAAAATATAAACCACAAAATGACAATACTGAGTTTGTCTCCCTCCTGGATAGGTATAATAGCTTTCAAACTGGTCTCCTAGCTTTCACTGTCTTTCTCTTCTAATCTCAAGTCCATGAAGCCCCCAAAGAAATCTTTCTAAGCAAACACCTACTCATGACATTGCTCTGATCATAGCTCTTTGGTGCTTTGGACTTGCACATAGACAGTGCTGACTGTTTTGCATATTGTTCAAGGGCTCCTGTCAAAATCTTCTTGAATATGGATATAACTCAACATAAGAAATGAGCAGCTCTTACTCAGCAAGATCTTGTGAGGCACTTCCGGGGTTGCTATGCTTGTGTGCCTTTTGGGACCTCTGAGGGACAAGGCAGGCTATGCTGGGGGGGTGGGGGCAGGTTGCATCTGTTCCAGCCATGTGCGAATGTCTTGATTCTTTATGCTTTATAGTTAGGTTGTGAAACAGGCATGTGTGCACTCTATGCAGAGTCTTGCCCTCTAGATCCTTTCATCCTTGCCTCGTCTGCTCTGTGCTTGGGAAGCTGACCGCTATGGGCTCCCTTTCCCTGTCTCTTAAATTGGGTTCAATGAAGAAGAAATGTTGGCGGAAGAGAGGAGGAAGGGAGGAGATTGAGATCAGAGCATTTGTTCCCTGGGTCTTTCCTGGAAGGGCTCTGCATGCCGGCTGTGTCCTGTGATCATCTCTGCTCCTCTCAAGATGGCTACCTCCACCACTTCTCCTCCTCTCTGGGTTTGAGTAATGGCTCCTCTCCCTTTGGACCCAGTGTGGTAACACCACCTCTTGTCTGTCCTCTGGCTTCTGCAGCCTCCTCGCAGTTCCTCCACATCCAAGCTCAGTGCGGTACATCATCCTTTAAAAATAAGCCTCTTCTAGTTCTCCCAGTTTGAGAGCTGTGTTTCTTTCCCACTGGGTGTCTTAATGACACAATCATCTATCTCACACATGGAGATGTTTGCGTGTCTATAAATTGAGAAGATTTAGATGATGACATATTGTACCAAACAGAGACACCTATCACAAATGTCCATCTGTGTTTTTCCTCATGCTATTTTGAATAGCATGAAATTACAGAATAGAATATTAAATTTAAAAGTAATTTTGAATAAATATATTATTCAATTTCTGGTCAAGAAAGTCAGTTCTTTTGTCAGCCATCGATGGGAAACATTTCGGATCTATCACCTAATAAAATTAAAGCAGTAGGGTGTTGAGTTGGTTTGGGTGGTGGGAAAGATTCTATTGGCACACAGCTCTCTCTGCTGAGGTCTCCAGGGTTGGGTTGGGTGACTTGGTAGGTTCCTTGGTGTGTACAGACCCAGGAATCACTGAGCGGCTCACTGGCTGTAGATTCTGCAGCTGGTCTTTAATGAATACAAGTGAACTTTCAGGGATGGGGAAGAGGCTGCCAGCTGAGTACAGCTACACAGTTTTATCCTAGAGTCAGGTGTGAAATTTCTTCAGGAGAACTTTTCAGAAAGCATCTAGGTGAGAATGTCCATTCTAGATAGCTCTTTTTTCTACTTCATGCTGCTTATAGTATCCTGAATTAGGACAGAAAGTATAATATTGAAGCTGAAGGGGCCATGCAAAGGGAGAGCAAAATACCTTTTTTGCTTCTGCACAATAATAACTGATGTTTATAGCCTATGAGTACTGGTTCATATTTTTAAGTAAAGATTATAAAGTTAGCTTTATATAAATTAATTAATTTCACTTCTATGAGTCTAGTTGTGAAAAAATTCAGACAAGTGATTCTTTTTTCAGAGAAGCATGAATAGTGCTCAAATATAACAGACTAGAGATTCTGTGAAGCTGCAGTACTCTTGTCACCTATTTTTGTTTATAGATCTGTCTATCTATCTATCTATCTATCTATCTATCTATCTACTATCTTCGTATCCCATAGAAGCATGTACCCCCTTTGTCCTGAGGAATCAAGTTTTAGAAATGGTAATGTAAACGTGCATTTCTTCAGAGTGCAGAGGACTGACACTAGGTGTGGTAGAGCAAAGGATAATAACCACACGCTCCATGTGATTAGGAGGCACTGTGTGTGTGTAAAGATTGGGGGGTGTGAGGAAAGAAGACAAATCCACTTTTAAGCAGGAATTGCCATGCAGTTTTTCTTGTTTTGAGCCTACCAAAGTGCTAGCATTGTAATCAGTGGTTCATGCTTGGGACATGATTAGGAAGGATCCTGATTTTGAATGTAAGCTTCTCAAGTTGTGGTTTGTTACTTTATAGAGACATGTGTATCATTTTCTTTGGTGATAAGATTTAAAACAAGCACAGCCTTGAAACCTTGATCTGTGTGGACTTCCGGGAAGATGGCGACCAGGTGAGCGGCAGAGGGAAACTCCCAGAGACCAATGTTTCGCGCGCGGGTGCTGGGTCCGCGGCTGCGAAATTCCAACTGAACATATTGCTCTGCGCTGCCAGAGCATTAACGGGCCGGCTGGATATGCCAGCGAGAAGTGGGCAGGCACTGAAAGCTGGGCGCCCGAAGCAATCAGCGCTGTGCGGGCCGCGGATCACTGGTCCTGTGCAAGGCCGAGTGTGATCGCGGAGGGACGGACCCGCCCATCTCCCAAACCTGAACGGGCACAGGTGACCACGACCAGGAATTTTTGGAGACGGCAGAGCAGAACAAACTCGGAGAACATGCTCCTCGGGCAGACTGCGCTAATCCGTGCAACTCAACGGGATCCTACTCAGAGCCACGACCCCACAGCTGGCAGCATCCTCAGCCGGAGAGCGTCAGTGGCTCCTGCGAGAATGCCGAGGAGGAGGGGGAGCACCGGGATCTCCTGCTGGCACGGATCTTGGAACGGGTAAGCCAACTGAGCACCGCAACAGGATTTCTGAGTCGGGAAGAAGCTCGACCCAAGGAGATACATCTGAGCAGCTTTCCTGCCTGCACGATTCCAGGGTGGGTTGATTGGGCGCCCTGACTGGTTTTTTTGAGTCTGGGAGAAACTCCACCCAGCGAGGGACATCCGAGCAGCTCTTCTGACTGCACTGTTCCTGGGACGGAAGAGCTGGATGGGCGCCCCGATGGGATTTTTGAGTGGGGGAGGAGCTCCACCCAGGGAGGAACACCTGAGCGGCACCCTGCCTGCAGGGTCCCTGGGGCGGCGAGCTGTTTATGCGCCCCAGCCAGGTCTTGGGGTAGGGAATAGCGAGGTCCACAAAGCAGCACCTGAGCAGCCTTTTAAGCAGATCTCTCAGCAGAAAGCTTAGGGGACATTCTCCCAAAGAGAAGGAGTCATTGGACCAGCCTCTGCAGCAGACCTTTGCCTGCTGAACGGCCTAGGGAATTTAAAACTCAACATTTTGAATCTGGGGGCTGGGGATATAGCTCAGGGGAATAAGTGCTTGCCTAGCAAGTGCAGGGTCCTAAGTTCGATCCCCAGTACCACAAAAAAAAAAAACATTTTGAATCTGATACCCAAAAATGGGAAAACAGAGGAACAGAACACAGTCTCAGAACTCAACCCCACCCAGAACAAGTTCTGAATGTGAGGATACAGGGGAACCAGGAAGCCACATACCTGCAAGTTATGAAACGATTGCATCCGAAATGAAACAACCCCAACAGGCCATAAAAGAGCTTAAAGCAGAAATAGGCCACATACCTGCAATGATCTCTCAGACAAAAAACGAACTGAAAACAATAATGGAAGAAATGTTCCGTACACATAGACAAGAAATAGATAAAAGACTAGAAGAAAATAGGAAACAAATGGAAACGTTACAAGAGCAATTTAGGAATGAATTACCAAGAATGAAACAGGTCCAAAGAGAATGCCAGGATTTGAAAACTTACACTGAAAGCTTGCAAAACTGCTTAAATGAAACCGAAGATAGAATCTCAGACATTGAAGACAGCATGGCAGCTTATGAGCGAGAAAGGAAGGATCTCATAAAATCATCAAAGACACAAGAAAAGTCAATCCAACAGCTCCAAGATGAGGCAAAACGTAACAATATTCGAGTTATAGGAGTGAGTGAAACAGTAGGAGACTACACAAACGATATAAAAAGAATATTTGCTGAAATAATAGCAGAAAATTTCCCAAACAAGGTAAAAGATACTGAATTTCAGTTAATCGAGGCATATAGAACCCCAATGACCCATAACCCAAAGAAAAACACACACAGGCATATAATAGTCAAGATCCCAGATATCCAGCAAAAGAACACAATACTAAAAGCTGCTAGAGAAATGAAACAGATCACCTGTAAAGGAACGCCCATCAGAATCACAGCAGACTTCTCAATGGAAACCATGAAATCAAGAAGACCTTGTAGCGAGGTATTACAGATTCTGAGACAAAACAACTTCCAACCTAGACTGATGTATCCTGCAAAATTATCCCTCAAATTCAATGGAGAAATAAAATATTTTCATGACAAAGAACAACTGAAGAACTTCATGAGTGCCAAACCAGCATTGCAAACAGCACTAAAAGATATTCTACACAGAGAAAAAA
>PVLD010034019.1:0-13079 GCA_004027595.1 Dinomys branickii | reverse complement strand
GGCCTGTAGCTCTCTTTCTTGGTTGGGTCTCTCTCTGGTTTTGGTATCAGTATAATACTTGCCTCCAGAAATGTGTTGGGGAGAGTTGCTTCCTTTTCGATTTCATTGAAGAGTTTGAGGAGTGTTGGCATTAGATCTTCTCTAAATGTTTTGTAGAATTCTGCTGTGAATCCATCAGGGCCTGGGCTTTTCTTTGTTGCTAAGTTTTTAATGACGTTTTCAATCTCATTAATTTATATTGGGTTATTCAGGATTTTTACGTCTTCCTGATTCAATTTTGGCAATTTGTACCTTTCTAGGAATTTCCCCATTTCTTCTGTATTTTCTATCCTATGGGAATACAGATTTTCAAAGTAGGTATTAATGATGCTTTTGATTTCTTTTGGATCTGTAGTGACTTCCTCCTTTTCATTCCTTATTGCTTGAATTTGAGATCTTTCTCTTCTTTTTTTGATAAGGGTGGCTAGGGGTTTATCAATTTTATTTACTCTTTTGAAGAACCAACTCTTTGATTCACTAATTTTTTGTGAGTTTTCTTCATCTCAATTGCATTAATTTCTTCCCTGAGTTTTATAATCTCCTCCCTTCTTTGGGCTCTTGGTTTAACTTGGTGCTCTTTTTCTAAGAGTTTGAGGTGTATCATTAGGTTATTTATTTGCTCTCTTTCTATTTTCTTTGTATATATTTTCATTGCTATAAATTTCCCTCTGAGGACTGCTTTCATTGCATCCCACAGATTCCGATAGGGTGTACTTGCGTTTTCATTTATTTGTAGGTAATTTTTAATTTCTTCTTTAACTTCTTGGGTCACCCATTGGTTATTCAGTAGGTTGTTGTCTAATTTCCACGTGTTTATGTGGTTTTTGGAGTTCTCTTTGTCATGAATTTCCAATTTTAATGCACTGTGGTCCGATAATATGCATGGGATAATTTGAATTCTTTTGCATTTAGGGAGATAAACTCTATGGGCTAGAATGTGGTCTATTTTGGAGAAAGACCCATGTGCAGCTGAGAAAAATGTGTATTCTGATGCTGTGGGGTGGAACACTCTGCGTACGTCTACTAAGTCCATGTGTTCACACTTTTGGTTCAGATGTGTTATTTCTTTGCTGAGTTTCTGTCCGGTTGACCTGTCTCTTTGCGTCAGAGGGGTGTTTAAGTCCCCTATTACAATAGTGTTACTAGTTATTTGATTTTTTACGTCTGTCAAGATTTGACTTGTAACTTTAGGTGCTCCATTGTTTGGTGCATAAATGTTTAGGATTGTTACCTCTTCCTCTTGTAGCTTTCCCCTAACTAGTATGTAGTGGCCTTCTTTATCTCTTTTGATTGTTTTTGGTTTGAAGTTTACATTGTTTGCAAACATAATAGCTACCCCTGCTTTTTTCTGGGGACCTGTTGCATGGAGAATTGTTTTCCAACTTTTTACTTTCTACCTGTGGATTTCCTTTTGGGCAAAATGTGTTTCCTGTATACAGCATATCGTTGGATTGTGTTCCTTAATCCAGCCTTCCAATCTTTTCCTTTTGACTTTTGAGTTGAGGCCATTTACATTAATGATTATCATGGTTGTATGTTGGCTTATTCTAGTCATGTTGTTTACTTGAAGTTTTCCTTCTTTTGCTGACTCTTTATTTACTTGTTCTGTTTAGGGAGTTATTTCTATAGCTGTTCTTGGGACTGTGGTCTCTTTTTTCTCTGTCTAGAATATCTTTTAGTGCTTTTTCCTATGCTGGTTTGGCACTCATGAGGTTCTTCAGTTGTTCTTTGTCCTGGAAATATTTTATTTCTCCATTGAATTTGATGAATAATTTTGCAGGATACATCAGTCTAGGTTGGAAGTTGTTTTGTCTCAGAATCTGTGGTATCTCGCTCTAAGTTTTTCTTGATTTCATGGTTTCCTTTGAGAAATCTGCTGTGATTCTGATGGGCTTTCCTTTATAGGTGATCTGTTTCATTTCTCTAGCAGCTTTTAATATTGTATTCTTTTGCTGGATATCTGGGTTCTTGACTATTACATGCCTGTGCGTGTTTTTCTTTTGGTTATGAATCATTGGGGTTCTATATGCCTCGCTTAACTGAACTTCAGTATCTTTTACCTTGTTTGGGAAATTTTCTGGTATTATTTCAGCAAATATTCTTTTTATATCATTTTTGAGATATGCTGCTGTTTCACACACTCCTATAATTTGAATATTGTTATGTTTTGCGTCATCTTGGAGCTGTTGGATTGACTTTTCTTGTGTCTTTGATGATATCATGAGATTCTTCCTTTCACGGTCATAAGCTGTCATGCTGTCTTCAAGTTCTGAAATTCTATCTTCGGTTTCATTTAAACGGTTGCACATGCTTTCAGCGTTAGTTTTCAAATCTTGGCATTCTCTTTGGACCTGTTTCATTCATGGTAATTCATTCCTAAATTGCTCTTGTAATGTTTCCATTTTTTCCTATTTTCTTCTAGTCTTTTGTCTATTTCTTGTCTTTGTGTATGGAACACTTCTTGCATCATTGTTTTCAGCTTGTTTTTTGTCTGAGAAATCGTGGGTATGTGGCTTATTTCTGCTTTAAGCTGTTTTATGGCCTGTTGGAATTGTTTCATTTCGGATGCAATCATTTCATAACTTGCAGGTATGTGGCTTCCTAGTTCCCCTGTATCCTTGCATTCAAAACTTGTTCTGGGTGGGGTTGTGTTTTGAGACTGCATTTTGTTCCTCTGTTTTCCCATTTTTGGATATCAGATTCAAAATATGGAGGTATAAATTCCCCAGGCAGTTTAGCAGGCAGAGGTCTGCTTCAGAGGCTGCTCCAATGATTCCTTCTCTTTGGAAGAATGTCCCTTAAGCTGTCTGCTGAGATTTCTGCTTCTACTCCCTACCCCGAGACCTTGCTCAGGCGCGTACACAGCTTGCCGCCCCAGGGACCTTGCAGGCAGGCCACTCAGGTGTGCCTCCCTGGGTGGAGCTCCTTCCCCCCTCACAAATCCCCTAGGGGCACCTAGCTAGCTCCTCCTACCTGGGAGATCCCGCAGTTCTTATTTCTGCTTTGATGTCACTCGCTGGGCAGAGCTTCTTCCCGACTCAGGAAAAACCGGTGAGAGCGCCCACTCAGCTCATCCTGGGATCCTGCAGGCAGGAATGCCGTTCAGATGTATCTCCCTGGATCGAGCTTTTTCCCGACTCAGAAATCCTGCCAATTGCCGCCGCTCCAGTTTGTGCAGTGCCGGCTGCGGGGGCGGGGCTGTGAGCGGGATCCCGGAACGCTGCCCAGATTGGCGCAATCTGCCCCAGTAGCGTGTTCTCTGAGTTTACTCTGCTCCACCGCCTCCAACAAATCCTGGTTACAGCCGCCTCCGAGCCGATTGGGTTCAGGAGCTGGAAGCGACCGTCCCACCCCAATCGCTCTCTCGGCTGTACGCGGATTGAGCCAAGCTGCGGCCCAAGTGCAGCAGAGATCCCTCCGGCACCCAGCTCTCAGGATTCGCCCACTTCTCGCCACGTGGCTTGTCCAGCTGGCCCTTTAATGCTCAGGCCACGGAGAGCAACCCGATCAGTTGGAATTTTGCATCCATGGACTGGGCACCCGCGTGCAAAGAATCGGTCTCTGGGACAGTTTCCCTCTGCCGCTCACATGGTCGCCATCTTCCCGGAAGTCCTCCGAAATGGAATTTCTAATTTCAGTCTTTGGAAAAATCTCTATATTGATTCTCACAATGGTTGTACTAGTTTACATTCCCACCAACAGTGAAAGAGGGTTTCTTTTTCACTACAGCCATGCCAGCATTTGTTACTTGATTTCCTGATGATTGCCATTCTTTCAGGAATACAAAGGAATCTTAGGGTTGTTTTAATTTGCATTTCTCTAATGGCCAGAGATGCTCAGCATTTCCTCATGTACTTGCTGATCATCTGTATTTTTTCCTCTGTGAAGTGAGTTCGCTTCTCCTGCTATTTCTTGACTGGATCTTTAATTTTAGGTGGTTTAATTTTCTTTTTAGTTTCCTGTATATTTTAGATATTGTTGCTCTGTGTCAGGAGTCGGAGGCTAGATTTTCCTCCCTTTTGTAGACGGTCTTTCCACTATAGAAATTCTTTTTGCTGAACAGTATCTTTTTAGTCTGATATAATCCCATTTATTAATTCTTGCTGTTATTGCTTGTGCAATTATTTCTTGTGCAAGTGAGGTTCAGTTTCTAAAATCCTTTAGCTGGGTCTTTAAGAGTTTTACCAATTTATCATCAAGTAGGTGTAATGTTTCTATTTTAATGTTTAGATCTTTGATCTACTTAGATTTAATGTAGTATATGATGAGAGGTAATGACCCAGTTTCAATTTTCTGCAAACAGATAAACAGTTATCTCAACAGCACTTGTTGAGTAAGCTGTCTTCCTTCAACATATGCATTTAGTCCCATTCTCAAAGATCAAATAATTGAACATGTCTGAGGAGGTGTTTAAATTATGTTCCATTGATCTAAATGTCTGTTTTCTGCCATTGTCATGCTGTTTCATCTCTATTGTTTTGTGGTATAGTTTTAAGGTAAGTATTCTGCTGTCTCCTTTGCTCTTATTTCCCAGAATTACTTTTTGCTATTCTGGGTCTCTCCTGGCTCCATATGAATTTTAGAATAGTCATTTCAAGATCTGTGCACTATGCTTTGGTATTCTGGTTGGGAGTGCATTGGATCTGACCAGCAGTTTTGGAATTTTGACCATATTTGACTGTCTATTCCGGAGCAGGGGCCCCTTTCCTCTTTCTGATGCTCCCTTCATTCTCCTGAGAGTACTGTCATTTTCTCTGTACAGTTCTTTTTTCAATTTGTTGGGTTAATCCCTAGGTATTTCATGTTTCTTGAAGCTGTTGTGAGTGGTATTATCTTTACAATTTCCTTCTCATCACGTTCTTTGTGTGCACAAACACTGATCATTCAGGTACTGATCTTGTATCCTGCTACATTGCTGAAGTTGATTATTAATTCTCCAATGTTTTGTTGGAGTTGTTCGAGTATCCTATGTAGAGTATCATGCGAACTGCAAACAAGGATGATTTAAATTCTTCCTTTCCTGTATGTATCTCTTTTATTTCTTTCTCTTGCCTAATTGCTCTGGCTAATGTTTCAAGTGCTATGTTGAATAGAAGAGGTTAGAGTGGACATCTTTGTCTTCTTCCTGCTTTTGGAGGCAATGCTTGCAGTTTTTCCCCATGTAGTGTGATGCTGACGATTGCTATGTAATAAATAGCCTTTTTTATTCTGCTCCATGCTATTTCCTCAGAGTTTGTGCTGAGAACTCTGCTGAATTCTGATTGGCTTACATTCATTTGTAATTTTTTTTTTGTTTGTTTTTCTGTGGTGGCCTTTAAAATTTTGAGGGTTTCTCTCTTTGGTGGACAGTAAGGAGTTTAATAAGGTTATGCGTTATTGAGCTTCTCCATTCATCATATTTGTTTGCTGTTCTGTAGCGATTACTTATATTTTAAACTCTTTCCTTATATTTGGGAAATTTCTTTCTTGATGTTTGTAAGTATGTTAGTGAACCCATCTGTGCTGTGTGTTAGTTTTTCTCTAAGCCATTATCCTTATATGTGTGTTCTTCTTGTCATCTAGTAGCTGCTGGATAGGTTTCTCCTGTTCACTTATATTCCTTTGGCTTCTTTCAGCTCTTTATCATAATTCACTATGTTGTCCTCAATATCAGAAACTCTCTTTGCATTGGTTATTGCCCCTAGATGTAAATTCTACAAACTATTTTCTTTCATGAATTTCAGAATCATCACTGTATCTGTTACTCAAATTTTGAACCGTTTTGGTTAGCTCATAAGTTGTTTATCTATTTTTTAAAAATTCACTGTGAGCATATTGAATGAATTGCTGTGAACTTTTGAGTATCTCGTCTTTGAACTCATCTATTTTCTTCATTTGACCTGAGAACATTTCATTGAGTTCTGCGACCTTGTTATCTTCCTTTTTGGCCCCTTGCTCTACCTTGGGAAAGCTGGTTGAATTTGGGAATCAGATATATATATATCTGAATATATTTATATTCCATCTTTTTTACAGTTGTACTGCAGGGTGAGTGTTACATAAATGAAGAGTGTTTGTGGCTTATATGGAGATTTTTAGTAGGTTGTTGCCTCCCCATAAACCATTTTTAACTTTGTATGTCCAGTGCTAGCATTTAATTCTTTTGTTTTCTATGTTAAGTAATTTTGTCTCTGTCTCTATGTTTTGCAGAAGAAATGCTTCTACTTAGAATATGTTATATATTTAGATGTATTAGTGGCTTTTCTCTCATTTTTCTAACAAAGTATTCAACACCCAACGTGAAAGAAGGAAAGATTTATTTAGCTTACAATTTGTGGAGGTTTCAGTGTGTAATCAGCTGGCTCCAAGGCAGGGTGGTGTGGTACCGGGACAACAGACAGCAAGGTGGCAAATGACAGCAAATGGAACAAGAGCAAAAAGGGGACAAACCCCATTTCCTCCCCAACATTGTATGCAGGCTCTCCAGCCTGGGTGGATGTAGCACTCACACTACCTGTGTGCCCTGCTGTTGCACAGACTCAGGTTGTTTACAAAATGAGGTCCCTGGGCCCCTGCTGAGTCACCTCATTAAACTCTAACACTTCTGGACTTGACCCAGTGAACAACATCTTAGAGTGGTGAGGGCACGTCCTCCACACTCCAGCATGGAGCACTGCGAAGTTACTTGCTCACGCTTCTAGGCGTCTCATGTTGACACACATATCAACTATTACAGATGCGATTACAGGGAGACAAAGGTAAAACTGGTTGTAAGGAATAGGAATGAGAATTGTTCTGTGGCTAATATAAGGGCCAGAGAAAAACTTAAGGGGAGACAGAGGAAGAGAGGGAGAAGAAAGAAAAGAAAAATAGAGCAAGGGTAAAAGATTGGATAAAGAATTCAGATGTAAAGATGTGGGTAAGTATAGAAGGAAGAAAAAGGGACAAGTGAGAACGTCCTTGCCCTCCATAAAATATATGGAAAGAAAAGGAGAAGAAGGAAAGAACACCACACACACACTCCTACAAACTCTTTAAACGAAAAAGGGGGGCGGGGAATAGTGGAATAAATGGGGAGGATGGATGGAAAGAGAAAAAGCAAAAAAGAACAATTGCATGAAGTTTTCTGTTATTTTGGAAATGTGGCTCTTTTCTATAACCTACAAATTAGCAAAGCTCAAGCTAGGGTGTGACTTTGCTCATGCTGGAAGTCTAAGGGCACCGTCCACCGCCAAGATGGTTCTGAGTGCAGACATTCACACAGAGTGAGGTCCAGGTGCCACTGTGTACTCCCTACTCTGTGTAACTCACAGTGAATTTGGCCTTCAACTGCATGAGCTGTATCTGTCTCCACCAGCTCCAGCCCCTCAGCAGGACTCCAGCCTGCTCTCCAACTGCCCCTTGTGTCCTACGGCTGTCCCTCCCTCATCCACTCTGGGAACCTGACAGCATGGATTGTGGCTTGGAGCCAAAAGATTGTTCAGGCACCCAGGCTTGAATGCTGTGCCCTTCCCTACAATTGCATCCCCATCAGCTCTTGTTCTGCACTTGTGGTAGCAGGCCCTGCAATATCACCCATCCACTGTGTACTGTGGAAGGCCACTCTGGGAGCAGTATGCAGCATTTTCCTTGCAGGTTCTGACTGCTGCTGACTCTGTCCATCTCCAGGTAGTTCTCTTCTTGGGGAATTTTCTACAATTGTCTCTGAACAGTGTTCTTTGGTTTGAAATCTTTGGGTTGGAATTTACATATAGTCACTAAATTGTGTTTGGTTAATCTATCTCTTATGTCTCTTGCCTTTTCTAATGGATTCTCCTCTATGTGTTTCTTGTTGATGTTCTCTGAGTCGCTCTAACATGACCCCTCCTCTATTCAACCATGTTGGACATTCCAGATCATCCTTTCTCAGTGGATCTTTCCTCAGGTTCTATGATGTGACTTCTCCTCTAGTCAGCCATGTTGAATCCACTGTTCCAGATTTTGCTGTGTCTAAGATCTGGTCCACTGTTTGACTGGCACTTCTGCTGTCCCAGGCAGAGGGGAAATAAATCAGAGCCAGTTCCAAATTGTCAGTCACTAAGCAAAGTCATGGAATCCACAGTTGTGGAACTGGTTGAGGACCAGCCCATGGATTCAAGTATTCCAGTGGGGACATAGGTCTGAGTGTTCCACCAGGGCTGTGGTTCCAAAGAAGAGCTTTTGTTGATTCATTCAGAAGGAGTAGTTATAAAGAGTGATCAAGCTAAGGACAGTGTATTTTGAGTTATTTGAGTAAGAACTTGTGTGCAGATGGGGCCCGTGGTTCTGTGGTACTATGTCTTAAGCATGTATACCAATGGCCCCGAGTAGAGAACCCCAAAAAGGGAGAAGGATGGAGATGGAGTCCAGATTATCTGGTTTGTTTGTGAAAGTCACACACTCAAGAGAAGTAACCCTTTCAACCATGGGAGACACCAAAGCTGAGGGTGCAATTCTAAGTGAGTCAGTCTTATCATTGAGTGTCCAGAATAAGGCATGTCTGCCATACATATGCAGGGCAGATGTGAGAGGAGAAGGTTCCCAGGAGTTCTAAACACAGATCATAGAGAAAAAGATCATGATTTTGCGGGCTCTTCAATTTCAGGACATATTGGAGGAAGGGAGAGCCCAACAATGAAAATGAAGAAGACTGTGCACAATTTAGACCTGATGGCTGGAATGATGCAAGCTGTGGAAGTCTTAATTTCTGGGTTTGCAAGAAGCCTGTAGCCTCATGTTTGAAAGCGTGAAGTCTGGTCTCATCTGATTGTCAGTGAATCCTGAGTGCCTCTGACAGGTGACTAAAGCCTGCTCATGTTTTTACCCATCTTCTCCCTACCTCTGGGCAATAAGATCATAAAAGTCACTTGTGATTTTCTTTGTCACGTGGCTCATCCTATAGGCGAAGGGATCACTGCCATCCTTCCTTACTTTTGTGCTTTTCTCCTTCAATATCTGTTTGTGGTCCTAATGTTTGCGGTTGAAATAGTGAGCAGGTCAGGAATACATTTATAGACTGGGTGAGTTCCCATTAATCCACTCTCTTCCTTGGGAGGACAGAATGTTTTATTTTCCAATATATATGTTGCCATGTCTCCTGGGGCTTAATCCCATTCCTAATTTCTCTGATTCCATGTGCTCAAGTTCCATGTGCTTCCCCTGCAGCTATTTTCCTGAGGACCTGCTCTGGCTGCCATAGCTCATCTTGCACGCTGGGAACCCAGAGAATTCACACAGTCATCCAGTGATCGCCAACAGTTGGCATATAAATATATGATCTCTCTTCTCCGGAGGCAATTTCCTGGTGGACAATGAGACAGGTTTCCCAGAATAACATGTCAAGGAAAGTCATATTCCAGTTGGGAATTCTGCGGAAGGCAGCTGTCACCTGCTATCCTTCTCTCTGTGACACTCGGCCATACTGAGCTGCCTTCCACAATTCCAGGCAACTTCCTGGAATAGCTCACACACATGCAGCACAATTGAGATGTGACTATATTTGGTTAATACAAGGGCAAATGTAAAGGATCCTTCACATTCCAGAGGAATGATTCTGAGCACCATTGTTGACCATTCGCATATCTTGTTTGCAGATATGTTTGTACAAATTCTTTGAGAATTTTTCTTAAAGATTTTCTCGATTTTGAGTTATAGTTACGTTCATTTGATAGTGAGGTGATTTGTGAAAACGAAAGATGGGTGAGAGGCAAAGCAGATAGATTTCATGGTGCAAGGAATATGGTCTGGCAATGGAGGAGAGATGTGGGTGAGGATTGGAAGCAGAAGTAAAAGGAAGTGAGAACCCATATGTGCCTGCATCTGTTCCCCTGGATGAGCAGACTCATTACCTATGGCCAAGATGGACTAATGTAAAAGAAACTAAAAATAAAAAAGTGAAGTGTAGTATTTTCTTGTTGATGAGTTTGAATTCTGTGTGTACTGAGATGTCCCATTTGTTGATGATAGATTTGCAAGTATTTTTTTCCTCAGTCTAAGACTCCTTTAGGTTTTCCACTTGGGGACAAGTCTGTATATGTGCTCATGAAGTGAGCACTTGGGGACAGTTCTGAATAAAGCACCCTGGAATTTCTATTCCCCCCTATAATCAATGAGTGAACTCGGTGTTACAGAGCAGAAACTTAAATACACAGCTTTAGCACAACTTTCTTTTGGTTGTCTTTCTCAAGTTTTGAAATTTTATAAGAAAATAAAACAAAAATTCATAATACATAATAAGAAAATAACAATAGTTAATGCACTGTGCATCATTATCTTCAAAGTGTCTACTCAAAGAATGGGATATAGAACAAAAAGTTTGTTCTCACAAAAAATAAACAGAAAATAAAAAATTTTTACAATGAACAAGATAAGTCAGAAGTATAAAGAAAGAAATTCAAATACTTCCACAAGTTACCTACTCTGCTAATTCAAAAGTATTTTTAATGTATATGATAACTTGTTTCACTTTAACTTTTTAAAAAAATCACTCATTACAAAGTGAAACAATTCATCAGTTCATGAACATGATCAGTCTCCCCTTAACTTTGCTGTTACAGAAAACTCCAACTGAAGCAATGAAACAAGCCTCAGGTCTTCTTGAGTGAACATTGTTTCTTTACATCAGAAGAAAGTGACCTTTCACTATCTGCCCCAATCTCCAGGGGTCACGCCTCTTTTCAATCCTAAACAATAAAGCAATATTAATTTCTTTTTGGGAAATTGTCAGTGTATGACTATGGGGGCGCAGAGATTGAAAGGTTACTCAGAATCAAGATTCAGTCAGAACACCAAGAGGCCCAGACCACTGTTTTATCGAAATCCACCACCATTACATAGCCTCAGGAAGAAAAAACCCTGAACTGAAACCTCTGTCACTATTTATTTGTAACTCATGGTTGTGAGAACAAGAAGATAGAAGAATAACAGGAATTTAAAAGGCCATGGGGCAGGGAAGAAAGCACATGATTTCCTATGTGATGCATGTCAATCTAATCTTAAGCAAGCTTATCAGGGCAGGAGAAGCACAGTGGACAGAATAATCATCCCTCAATATAATGCTTTTTATTCTCTCTGGCTGTCAACTTACAACTCTGTTCTGAGCTTGAAACAGGCGTTTCACAAGCCATGGACTGTGGTCCAGGGTCCTTCATCTTTGCACTCACTTTAATCACTCTTCTCACCAGATTCTCTCCACAAAAATGTACAAAGAACATGAGTCATAAGACCTTCAGATAGTCAGTAACTTTTCTTTAGATTGAAGAAGCCTTTAAAAGCTGGGATGTGCAGATAAACTGTCTGCTTATCAGAAAGCAGAACTTATGAAACTGATGACTTCTGGGGAGTTTTTAACTAATTCATCTGTCTTTCTACTCTGTGTCCCGACCACTCTCAATGAAACTCTTATGCCTGCTGCTCCTAACAAAGATGGTCTTTGATGGCAATAGCCTCCCCATATTTGTTTTCTAGATGTGAAAAATAAATGTTTTAAGTGCCCCATCAATTTAGGATCGACTCATAGACCCTTCTGATTTCTAGCCAATGAGTCAGCATTAATGGCTCCATTTGAAGGCTCTCTCTCAGTTGAGTTAGGTCACTTGTCAAGTGCGTGACTGTGATGCAGTCACTTAATCCTGATGTGCTACAGTTTCTCACATCTTTACAGTGGACCATGGGTCATCTGGTACCATTGAAAAGATTAAACACAAGAGTATTCCAGGTAAGAAATGTACCTGATCAGCACAGACATTAAGTAAGCATCACTTATGAAGACTCAAGGCTAACTTCCACTTAACACAAATCACCAGATGTGATGACATCAGAACAGCAAGGCAGCAAAATCTGGAATTAGATTGAATGGAGTTGCTACAGTTATTGGGGGGATTGCTAGCCCAACCACAGAATGAGAAGAAGACAAAAGCAGCGTTTGCCCAAGTGGGGAGAAGCTGTACTTTGACCTGCCACCACCATTGCTATAGGAGCAGAGCTTCTGGGATACATGGGAGCTTGAATGAGCTGCCTGCAAGTAGAGAGACTGCAGTATTCTGTGCCCCCACCATCATGGGAGCTAAGCTGAGCCCTGGAAAACTGTGAGGTCTTCAAAAATGACAAAATGAGGAAACAAAATGCAATTGCAGACCTCCACTCCATGCAGAACAAGTGCATAAGACATTGACATAGGAATACTCAGAAGTTGCACACATGAAATTTCGGCAATGATAGCAACTGAAGTGAGAAAAATTAATCAAGCTGTAGAAGAAATCATGTAAAAAGTAATCTCCCATGTAAAAAAGGAAGGACAACCAAAAGATAGAATTCTGCAGTGTATCAAAAGAAGATGTAGATTCAAAAATGGAGGAGGAGGGACGATCCCCGCGGGGAAGAAGCTGGGATCGGTCCAAGCGCAGTGGGAGCGCAGCCGCCTCGGGCCCTCCCACCTCCCGAGCCGGTGCAGCCCCCCGGCGACTCCCGACAGAGATTGGCTTGCTAGCGGCGGAGACGCCCGGCAATCCCACGTTTCGCGCATGTCGGGTGAGCCGCGCGGAGGGCCACAAACGCCGCCGGAAGCGGAGAGAAGGATTTGCTGGGCCCTAGAGCCCTGAGAGCACGGACGCCTCGATCCCTCCCGCCTCCCGAGCCGGCGCAGCCCCCTGGCGACTCCCGACAGAGATCGGCTTGTTGGCGGCAGAGACGCCCGGCAATCCCACGTTTCGCGCGTGTCGGGCGAGCCGCGCGGGGGGTCCCAAACGCCGCCGGAAGCGGAGAGAGGGATTTGCTGGGTCCTGGCACCCCGAGAATACAGACAGGTCGATCCCTCCCGCCCCCCCGACCCGGCGCAGCTCTCCCACGACTCCCGACAGAGATCGGCTCTCTGGCGGCGGCAACGCCCAGCGGGCTCACGTTCCGTGCGCATCGGGCGAGCCGCGCAGAAAGCCCCAAAGGATAGACTGGCACCTTGGAACCTTCATGCCTGCAGGGACTCCAATAACTGGTGAGATATCGGCGCTCGCGACCAGATCACCGAGTGGGGGAGGAGATCCATCCCT